>ML780894.1:681035-697436 GCA_009831015.1 Picea engelmannii | reverse complement strand
TAAACATAAATCTGCCAAATATGGTGGCAGTTCTACTATATTCCAATACATCCACCATATTTAGCCACATTCTAAATTGTCTGCTACAAATAGCAAGGGATCCGCCATATATGGCACACTTGCCATATTCTCCGCCAAATAAGTTACGGTTCTGCCAATTAACCACCCGCCAAAACAACCGCTAGACTTAGCGGAGTGCGCCAACCATGTGTTAAAAGGGGGAGTCCGTGGGATTCGACCCCGGAACCTCCCCAACAGTCTACGCCTTAAAATAGCCTCCGTAACCAACACACCAACAAACTCAGTTATGGCATAACTGCCCAAAATTTATATAAAAAGGGGTTTCCGGTTCAAAGTTCGGGATATCACACACCCACAGAGCACAAGAGAGGAGTTTGAGCCTGCCCGTATATATTTGTATGGATTGTATGGTCTGGTACAAATTTTGGCATGCAAACCGAGGCAAGGGTGCCTCTTGGGTCTAAAAGTGTCTGATTCGGATCGAGGCATGGAGATAGTCATTTTTAGGTAAAATGACGCCACAAATGCAGTGGTGGTGTTAGTTTTCTGATCTGAGAAAATATTTTGTAGCTTAACTCTAGAATGAGTTATTTATTGCAGAGGCAGTGGCATAGTAACCAAGGCAGAGGTGTCTCTTGGGCCAAAAAGTGTCTGACTCCGATGGAGACGATTTGATAGTTGTTTTTAGGTAATTTGGCAACGCAAATCCAATGACGAGGTCTGTTTTTGCAGTAGAGCTTCATATCAAAAAGCTAAGTTCTTGAGAAGCCAATGTAAGCATGCTTTTCATTATGTTGCGTTGTCATTTAATGTTGCAGCATAGCATGCGTGTTACAGGTTTGAAGGATCATAGAGAGGTTGCAGCAAGGCAACAAGATCATCTTATTCCTTCTATCTATTCTTTTCTTCTCTTCTTTCACATCAAACCAATCAATTATATGTGACAGATAAATTGTGGCACTTGCATGATAAGTGGCCAATGAAGCAGTTCTAAATCTCGTGGTTTCAGGATCTTTATATGGGCTGCATATTTATGCTTGGATCTGAGCAACAAATCTAAGGCTTTTGATGGCTCCATGTTGATGGGGGCCATATTTTATTCTTCCTCTTTTTTTATGTATTAAGTATGTGGGAATGATGTCCATGTCAGCATCATGGATGCCTCATGAGTATGTGAACTTGTGAAGCTGTATACATTCCCGATCACATCCTGATCTCTTGTTCCCGTCACCAAAAAGGGACTTTGGCCTTACAACTTGTAAAGGAGAGACATCATTATAGCGAGGAGAATAAAGCAGTCAAGATTTGGAGCATGACCCAGAGAGGTAGCCCACATCGGGTGAACTCTGTTATCAAGGGAAGTGTCATATCCATTATGTGTATTATGTTCTTATGTTGTTTTTCAATGAATTTTCGCACATAATATGTTAAATGAAAGCATGACATATCAAACATAAGGAAAACTAAAGAGGTTTCATTCACTTCGAATTCAAGTGCATAAGACTTCAACTTTACCTTTAATTGCACATCGCTCAAGTAAAATGATCTATAACTGACCCTTTTTGAAGGAGTCACAGAAACAACCAATTATTGGAAACTTATCGCCCCTGGGTTCAGATCATTTGGTATCAGAGCAGGCTGTATACCGATTGCAGGTGTTGAAGCTAAGGATGACAAGGTCACCAAATCAATTGTGGTTCGATGAGCTTCAAGAGCTCAACTAAATGCTTCAAGAAGAGAATGTTGTATTGAAGACATTGTTGCATGTTGTAGAAGAAGAGAACCAAAGGTTGCAAGAGAAATTGCAAGCCATGAAGATGCAGACAGAGGAAGGCTCTACGAATGAGATGGTGATAAGACCATCTTGTGACCATGGAAACCTCACTAGTTATGGGTGCGAGCATGACAATGAAAATGCATGCACACTTTTTCAAGCAAATGAAGATGACCTACATGCATCCATAAACCAAGGAGGATTCCTAGAAGCATCTTCCACTGATCCTTCTCACCAGGAACAACTGGACACATCTCAAGAAGCAGGCCAAGGGTCCCAGTTTGAGGTGGAGGTAAATAAACCATGTTAGTTCCTTTCTTGATTAATGCTGATGATTCTTTTGAAATCCTTGAACAACATGCTTCTTTCATTGGCTAAAATTGATGAGAAAAATGGGATACGAAGGAAGAGGCCTTGGAACCAATGGCCAAGGTATTGTGGATCCCATTGAGGCAGTGGTTTGGCCTAGATATGAAGAGATAGGCTATGTCCCAAAGGATGTTGGGGAAATATCCAAAACCATTTCGGGTTGAAGACCCCAAGATAGTCACTGAGACTCCAGAGGTCAACAATTCATCAAGAGATGAAATTGATTCAGTGCAGGCCGAGAGCACAACTTCTCATGATCGAGGATTCGAGACATTTCTAGGGAGAGATTAGCATCACAATGACAGAGTTGAGACCAAATCTTCTTTCCAGTATGACTCTAGAGGAAACTCACTGAGGTATAAGAAACTCGAAACTCTAAAATTCCATTTGATTATAAGCATGCTAATCATATAAAACAAAGCTTTTGGCATCAAAGACCATGCACTTTTTGTGGATTGAATAATCACGCAGTGTCCCAGTGTTGGAAGAGAAAATCTTTGTGCAAGAAGGTTATGGCAACCAGGAGAATGACAAGGATGGCATATTTCTTTCCACTCACGAAAAATAGTAGGGGGTATGCACCTTTGAAGGAGAAAGGCTATTGTAGCCATTGTAGCAGAGATGGGCATTATGAGGCCACTTGTTGGGCCTTACATGCAGATCTACATCCAAAGGGGGACAATAAGACCAGGAAGACACCTCCGAGGGAGACAACTAGTTAGGAAGTTCTGTAGGAAAATCTACCACCAGGAGAAGACCATCTACCAGAGAAAGGATAGCTCGGTAAAGAGAACATGTTAGGAAAAATGGTTGAACAAATGGGGAAAATCATTGAGTTAGTTGAGAGTGGCCATATTTTTAAGTCACATGTTGCAATTCATAACCTGTAGAAGGGTATTGTGTAAAATTGATAATTGTTGATATCATTTTTTTTTTTTCTGGCACATGTTGATATTGTTAGGCCTTGTGAGGTAGTTTGGGTATGGGTTTCTTATTGTAAGTCCAATGGACATGAAACTTAATGTAATGAATTTTGGGGACCAAAGGTCCTTTTAGTTGGGAGGCGTGATCCAAATGGATCTAGGGAACATTACAAAAGTTTTAGAAGTGTCCTAAGAGGCTTAGAATGTCTTCAACAGACATCAAAAGGGAAAAAATTCAAAGGTCTGTTGGCACAGGGGCATACCCAGGGTTCAACTTTAACATTGCACCAACAAGCCCTAACTACTGGCCCTTTCGGCAACACCTGCGGAGCAGATGCAATCTCACCCGAAGTAGCAATAGGGGGTTGCAGGACACAAGTGTCTACAACTAGAGGAAATACAAAGTGGATCCAAAACAACAACACACGTAGATCTAGTTATTCCTTTACCAACTTAAGTCTACTTTGCACAACTATATCTCAAATCTAGCACAATAATGCAATGACAGAATAATAGAAGGCAAAGAACACAACATCAATCACACATAACAACAAGATATACGTGGTTCACCCTCTCCCTAGGGCTATGCCCACATAACTGTGTTTCTTGATATATTATATGAAAAAATATAGTTCTATTTGCGCACTTAGATTGCAGATCTCTCTCTCTTTCTCTCCCCTCCCTGTGAACCTAGCTGTAGGGTTGATCTTCGCACCCAGCTGAAGATATTACAATACAACAATATTCTCACAACACAATACTCTCCTCACAAGACAACAATAATCACTTTCTTAACACTCAATGAATAAATCAGAACCAACAACGAGTGACGAACCCCTCTTCTCTCATCTAGGTCCTTATTTATACATTTCATGACAACGTCTAGGTATCAAAACCCTAGATCCAAAACCCTAGGTGTCTAAAACCCTAGGTCAACTTGACTAGCGTTTTCAGGGCTTTGCCAGTCTGTCTTTCCTTATTTCCCGCAAGGTGCTCCAAAGCATCTAGTGGTGGATTTTTCTGCTTGTTTAGTTGTCCATGATCCATCTTCCTTGATGATCTATCTTCCTCGATATTCTCATCTAACGAATCATTTTCCCTTACTTCTCTCCTTCTTTTCTGCTTCTTTTACCACTTTGACCCATTCTTAGTCACTGTGCCTTCCCCGCAATTTGTACTTCGCCTTTCTTCCTGAACCGAGGTCCAACATGCCCCCAACACTCACATGTGACTAGTCCTGAGGCACTGTAGGTCTGAACCTTCTGTTTTACTTTGACTTTAGATTGTGCGGAGCAGCTTGTGCTTTCTGCTATGTCCCTCCCTTCCTTGAGCATATTGTATTTTCTGTGTTTGGTACCCAGTTTCAATTGCACCTGGTACCTAGACACTTATTCTTATGCTTTTATTGAGAGCTGCAAGGCAACTGGTTGTCATAGTACAATTTCAATCGGCTCCTGTTCACTAACCCGTCCTTCCATTCTCCATTCAAAGTCTTCAATTGTGCAACTCCTCCTTCTGTAACATATGCAACCTCATATGGCCCAAGCCAATGTGTCCTGAACTTCCATGGATTCCTTATGAACTTGCTATCATATACCAATACCATATCTCCTTGCCTAAATGCTTTCTTTTTGATATGCCTGTTGTGGTGGGCCTTCTATTGTTCCTTCTGTACCCGCTGATGGAATCCTACAATGAACTTGTCTTCTTCCAGTTCTACCAACTACGCGAGCTTGTTTTGAACAATGTCAATGTCATCCATATCTATGAATGCTGTGATTCTTAGACTAGGAACCAAATATTCCATAGGTATGACTGCTTCTAGATCATAAACCAACTTAAATGGAGTCTGCATTGTCAGCTTTTTTCAAGTGGTTCGATATGCCCATAGCACTGCAGGTACTCTCAAATCACAATCATCTATGTTTACACTGCAAATCTTTTTCAACGTTATCTCCAAGATATTATTGAAAGCTTCTACTATTCCATTTGCTTGTGGTTGGTAAGGTGTGCTCTTCTGATGGTGAACTTCAAATTCCCGAGTCAAGGCTTCAATAGTCTTATTGATAAAATGTGTACCTTGATCGCTTGCAAGGATCTTCGTGCATCCAAATTGGGTTATGATATCATCAAATATGAACTGTGCAGCTGTAGCTACACTACAGTTCCTAACTGATGTTACTTTGGCCCATCTGGTCAATACTCTGTCGCAATGATGATATATCTCGCTCCTGTGCGCTTTCATGGTGGGTTAATGGGTCCCACAAAATCAATTTCCCATTTCTCAAATGCCTTTAAAGTTAGCTAAAGTGATAAAGGCATCTCATCTCTTCTGGAAGGTTTCCTAACTCTTTGACATACATCACAGACTCTGTAGTATTTCTTAGCATCTCCATGTAAAGTGGGCCACCAGAGGCCAACTCTAAGAATCTTCTGCGCTATTTCTTTTCCTGCATAGTTTCCTCCTGCGATGCCCTCATGTGATTCTTTCAAAATCAGTGGTCTTTTTTCCTCCATAACACATCTCCTCAGGATCTCATCAAGTCCCATATTATAAAGCTGTCCAGCTATAAGTGAAAAATCTGTAGCACGAACTACCAGTTGTTTCTTCTGAATGACTGTATATTTGTAGGGTGCCATTCCTGTTGATAGGAAATGGACTATATCGGCAAAGTGAACGTCAACCTTTCTGATGGCCAACAATTATGCATCTGGTAGTGTATCCTCCAAATTGGTCGGTTCCTTTCCATGTTCTAACCTGGACAAATGGTCAGGTCCCTTGTTCATTCTCCCTGGCTTGACCACAATCTCAAAATCATATTCTTGGAGTAACAATAGCCATCTGCATATTCTTCCCCCCAACACTAGCTTGTTGACTAGGTACTTCAACGCAGAGTGATAAGTGAACATCTTAAAATTTCCTCCCAACAAGTAGTGTCGAAACTTCTGCAGCACATACACCATGGCTAACCCTTCTTTCTCAGTGGTAGTCTAATTTATCTCAGCTGTAGAGAGCTTCCTACTTGCAAAGGCTAATGGGTGGTCAATATCCATAGCTTCTGGTTGTGCTAACATTGCTCCTAATTCAATAGATGAAGCATCGACATGCACATGGAATTCCTTACTCTAATATGGGAAAACCAGAATGGGCGCAGTGACCACTTTCTGTTTCAGTGTGTCGAAGCTCTACTGACATTTGTTGAACCATTGGAACTAGAAATCTTTCTTTAATAACTTCTCCATAGGTGTTGTTATCTGTGCATATCTTGTGATGAACTTTTTGTAGTATGATGTATGTCCCAACGCAGTGCGCAACTGTCTAACTGAAGTAGGAGGAGGTAGATCAACAATGATGGCAATCTTGGAAGGATCTACTAGCAACCCCTGCTTACACACAATATGGCCTAGCAACACTCCAAAGGGTGAAAAGAAGATACACTTCTTCAGGTTCAGGGCAATCTGACATTGCTTGCACTTATCCAACATTAGTCTTAAGCATTCAATATGATTTTGCAATAAGCTAAAAACAATCCAATCGTCAAAATATGCTTCCAAACATTTATGTAAAAATTTCTTGAATGCTTCGACCGCCACTATAGAAAAGATGGATGGTGCATTCTTCAGTCCAAAAGGCATCACTGTGTACTAGAAAGAACCCTATTATGTTGTAAACATGGTCTTATGGCGATCTTCCTTAACAATCTTGATCTGATGATAACTTGAGAATCCATCTGTGAAAGAGTAAACTTCCTGTCCTCCCACATTATCTAACACTTCATCAATAAATGGTGTAGGGAATGGATCATGTAAGCATGCATCATTTAGCTTCCTTAAATCTACATAGATTCTGATCTCTCTTGACTTCATATCTTGTACCACCATAGGGATAATCCATTCTGATTCTTCAACAGGTTCTATGATTCCTGCTTCCAACATTTTGTCTAATTCAATCTTTACTTTCTGATTATATTTGGGATTCAGTCTGTAGGGTCTTTGCTTGACTGGCCTTGCATATGGTTTCAAGGGGATCTTCATTTCTCCCATGGGCCCTTTAATGCCCTTCATGTCTATGAACTTGGTTGGAAACAAGTCCTGATATTCATGCAATAGTTTTGTGATCTTGTCAATGGTGGCATCATCCCAATAATATCCGACGTTTGCGAGCTTAGGTGCTTGCTCTGTTCCAATATTAACTTTCTTGATTTTGATTGTCTGTCCAATAAATGGTAATTCGACTCCTGGTCCTTCTATGTCTCTCTATCCTTATGTTTCTGCGATGTTCACATTCCTAAGATCATCGTCTTCATCAACATTGATATTGTAACAACCTTGCAGTTTCTGAAGAGGTGCAGTCCATTCCCCCTCTTCTTGATCTAAAGGGAGGTTAGGTGCCTCCTCAAAGACTTTATGTCTTACAACTTGTAGAGCTTGATCTACTGTGGGGTACTAAATTTCAAATACAAATCTAGCTACAAAATTCTGATTCATACTGTACCAATCTGCAGTGGTGAGGCACAGTTCTTCTTGAAGATACCAATTAATAGGCGTTGTGTCCAAAGTGTTAATGAATTTATGCACCCACTGCTCTTGAGGAATGCTGCTTCAGGCCTCCTCACAACTTTGCACATGGTCCTTTGGGCATCTCTAACTTGTGTATCAAACTTTTCACCCTTCGTCTTGGTCTGAAAAGCGCACTATCATTAAAGTGTGACATTGCACCCATTCTGCGATGTTCTTCTTGTGTGTTTCCCACCATCTTGTTGGCGTTTCTTTCAAGGCGTCATCCAGTGCCAACAACCTCTATTGTATTGGTACAATTTCTTCAAATTCCAATAAGAAAGTTTCTAAATGATCTAAACCATCAAATGTGGGCAGATTACTTACTTCTATGCAAATCCAACGAACTTCCCTTGTCAATCTAGCACACCTCTACACAAAAAATTCATACATTTTGTTCTGCCAGTTCTCTAGTGATTCTTATGAATCTGATGAGCATGTGCTGTCATTTACCCAGCTTAATTTCCCATCTGTTGTAGGATTAATATAATCCTGCTGTCTTGCTGTCAATTTATATATGTTATCTAGTTCATGAGAACGATCTTCTTCTCTGATGGGTTTTGTGTATTTGCGACCTTCGTCAGGGTCCAGAGGTGCAATGACCCTAAGGCCATCACCTTCAAATGTCATTCTTCGTTTCTTTAAGTCAACCAAAGGAGAATTGTTGAAATCCCAATCAATTCCTAACAACACAGGATAAGGACAACTATCATCAACTATCACAATCACCTCAAAGTCCGCAAATGTCCTTACCTCGTCGATGTCTATAGGGACATGCTCTAGTATTACAAAGGGTCTTACTACCTGCTGATTATCCATCCTAAGCCTGATAGGGGTGTAAATCAACTTAGGTTTTCCCATTAGTGCCCATGTCTGCTTCGTCATAACATTGGATTCTGATCCCAAGTCGAGGACCACATAATCTATGTCATAATCTCCAATCTGAGCATTAAGGTGTAGTTCCTTATTTGTCCTTCTCTTTCTGGACACTTGATGTACTGATCTATTCAACATAGGATCTACCCTCCCTATCTCATATTTTCTGATCAAGTATTGCAATTCTTTCACATCTTTTCCATCCTTAATCATATTAATGCAAGTACATAATAATTCCATAATATTGCTTACCTCTTTTCCTTCTCCGGGCGAGGCTGACTGATCAAATTCTAGAGGCATTCCACATTCTCTCACTTCTGGTTGTGTCTTTGATGAAGAATCCTGGTCTCTTCCAAATTCTATTCTTGCCTCTTCAAACGTGTGCTTTTATTTCCTTGGATCAAACACTTGTGTCTTCTCTGCAACTCTTCTAGCCCTTGATTCTTCTATAGTATTTCCTGGGGTCACTCTGTCTTCTCTTGCAATAGCACCTCTCTAGTGATAAAAATGACTCTAGGATCCTCTCCATGAGGTTTTGCTGAGATTAGTTGTACTTGATGGTTTCCTCCTCGTCTCTCCTGAAGTTTGGCTAACAATGTTGGACAATCCTCAATAACATGTTCAAATGAGTTGTAGTAGCTGCAGGTTGTACAAGGGTTCTGACAGTCCCTTTCCAAGTGTCTTGGTTGTGCGTTGTTATAACAAATGATCCGACCTTGACCTCAAACCATGCCTCCTCTTCAGCCTCTTCCTTTGAATCCACCGTGAGGGTTGAAGTTTCCTCTTCCTCGGGAATTAAACTGCATAGCATTTCCCTTCTGTTGCATATCTCATTGAATCCTATATGTATATCTTTAACTTTCATGCATGAGGTCATAATATCTAAAATCCTTCTCATCATGCCCCACAGATTTACAAAATGTGCAGCAAAGATTTGTAGGTGTATGGACATATTTTTGCATGTAATAACATTCTCCAGGGCGATGTCTATTTCTACATACCTTGCACCAGGGTAGAGTAACCTGCTTCAAAGGGATCGGGGCTCTAGAGGCCAAGTACTCATGAAATAGGGGACAATGCTCCTTATCATGGCCTTCTGATTTGCATCTGATACACCAAATTTCCTCTGTTTTACTTCTCCCTTGTCTTTCTTCATATCTTCGACTTGCAAGGATAAGCTAGTTATCTGACTCAAAATTTTACTCATACCTGAGCTGGATTCTCCCATAGGGGTTGATTCTAACTTCCTGGAAATATCCAACACTTCAGCCTATGAAGAAACCTTATGTTGCATCAGAGGAAATATGATATGTGGTAAGAGGGAAACAATGAACCATTCTTTATTCTTCTCGTCTGGGATCTGAAATCTCAAACGACCTGTCAAGGTCTTAAATCTATGATCAAACTCCCAAACAATTTCAACTACTCTCCACTTGATTTCCTTTAGTTCTGTAATGCACTATGACTTCGACTTAGGTTTCTTGAATTATGCACTCAATGCAGTCTTGATATCGTTCAATGGTTTAGGTTGTACAACTCCTTTAACAAAATTCATGTACCAACTTAGTGCGCAGTCTCTCAAGGTAGTACTAAACTGAGCTCTCTTAACAACTTCGTCATTGACTTTCTTAATACTCCATACAACTTCATATAAGAACCAATGCTGATCAGGATCTTCAGATCCATCTCCTCTAAAGATAGGTAGCCTCATTTCATCTGCCATAGATCTTCCTAGGTTTCTTGACTGAGTATGTACTGAACTGCTGGTAACAATGCTTTGAGTTATTTGATAGCTCTAGCCACTCTGGTTACTTAATGCTGCTAAAATAATAGGAGGACTAATAGTACCTACTTTGACAGTCGACGCAATTCCTGAAGTTTCTGATTCTTCTCGGCGAGGTTCTTCAGTCTTCCTTTTCTCTGCCCTAACAGACTCTAAATGTTCCTAGTTCAATAACTCTTCCTCTTCTCCACTGTATAACCCTTTGTCATATGTTAATGGTTTGTGATTCGACTCAAAGAAATCCACCAGAGGAACCTCTCTAAAGCTTCTCCCACTACGTGTATGTCCAACCTCTGTGTCGTTGTCGCTGTCTGAATTCTTGAACATTAGCTTTTCGATCTGACCAACTACTGTATCTTCAATATGTTCTTCTCATGCAATAGCATCTTGATATTCAACTTCAAAAAGTGTAAAAATTTTCCTCTTGGTCCCTTAAAGAAATATCTCTCTTCTTGGCTATATGACTCTACTCTGTCAATAGAAAACTCGGTGATGTACCCTCCAATGGTGCTATCAAACCAGTGATATACTGCTCTTGACATGGCGTTATCAACTCTCTCGACCTTATTGATCAACATCGATGTCCAAACCACAAGCGATCTAGATATGACTTCAAACTGGGTATTTGCTAATCTGGCTAACCACTTGTATAGCTCCTTATGAATTCCTCCAAAGAAAATCTCGTGTATATCAGTAAAGATATACCTTCCCAACCAATCCTTTGTACTTATATTAGGGTTTTTATTTTGAGCCTTAGCAAAGTCCTTCTCTTGTTCTTCTATCCACTTCTGAATCTCTGTCTTCGATGGAAATCACCTTGACATTCCCTCAAGAATATCCCTGTCCCAACAATAGAACCATTTGTTGGCACAGGGGCAGACCTAGAGTTCAAATTAATAACGCACCAACAAGCCCTAACTACTGGCCCTTTCAGAAACACCTGTGAAGCAGAATAAGTCTCACCCGAAGTAGCAATAGGGGTTGGAGGACACAGGTGTCTACAACCAGATGAAATACAAAGTGGATCCAAAACAACAACACACATAGATCTAGTTATTCCTTTACCAACTTAAGTCCACTTTGCACAACTATATCTCATATCTAGCAGAATAATGCAATGATAGAATAACATAAGGAAAAGAACACAACATCAATCAAACATAACAACAAGATATACGTGGTTCACCCTCTCCCTAGGGCTACATCCACAAAACTGTGTTTCTTGATATATTATATGAAAACATACAATTCTATCTGCGCACTTAGCTTGCAGATCTCTCTCTCCTTCTCTCCTCTCCCTGTGCACCTAGTTGCAGGGTTGATATTCGCACCTAGCTAGAGATATTACAATACAACAATATTCTCACAACATAATACTCTCCTCACACGACAACAATAATCACTTTCTTAACCCTCAATGACCAACTCAGAACCAACAACAAGTGACGAACCCCTCTTCTCTCATCTAGGTCCGTATTTATACATTTTGTGACAACGTCTAGGTATCAAAACCCTAGGTGTCTAAAACCCTAGGTCAACTTGACCTGTGTTTTCAAGGCTTCTTCGACCTGTCTTTCCTTCTTTCCCGCGAGGTGCTCCAAAGCATCCGTTGGTGGATTTTTCTGCTTGCTGATTTTTTCACGATCCATCTTCCTTGTTGATCTATCTTCCTCGATATTCTCTTTCAACAACTCATTTTCCCTTACTTCGCTCATTCTTTTCTGCTTCTTTGACCACTTCGACCCATTCTCAATCACTGTGCCTTATGCACAGTTCGTACTTTACCTTTCTTCCTGAATCTTCTCTTTCTTCCATAACCAAGGGCCAACAAGTCCCCAACATTCAATTAAAATGACATGATCGTGAAGAGCACGTCACAAGATTTCTAACGGTGCAAACGACTCATCAAACAGAGTTACGGATCAAAATATATAAGTGGTCAAATTTTTTGTCAACCTATCCCAATCAACAGGGATGAGTCAACATCCGCACTGCTGACGTCAACATCATTATAGATGATGTCAACATCCATACAACCTATGTGGAAAGCGTAGAGGGTGACACATGTCATGATGACATCAACATTCCACGTGGAATCACCAGAGGCTGCCACCTGTCACTCGGATTTGGACTTTTTAGGGCGTGACGTGGAGGAGTAAAAATGTGCCACGTGGCACCCTAGGTGATGCCATGTGGAACCACCCAGAAGGTGCCATGTATCATGAGGTGACGTCAATGCACAGGTGGAAAAATTAGTGGATGCCACGTGGCCCAATAGGTTGGTTCCACATGGCACCCCTGAAATGCATAATGACACCCCATGACCGAATTTTAGCCACGTTCTAATCTATCTGGTACAAATAACAAGGGATCCGCCATATATGACACACCTGCCATATTCTCCGCCAGATAAGTTATGGTTCTGCCAATTAAACGCCCACCAAAACAACCACCAGACTTAGCAGAGCACACCAACCATGTGTTAAAAGGGGGAGTCTGTGGGATTCAACCCCAGAACCTCCCCAACAATCTACGCCTTAAAATAACCTTCGTAACCAACACACCAACAAACTCAGTTATGACATAACCGCCCAAAATTTATATAAAAAGGAGTTTCTGGTTCAGATTTCGGGATATTACACACCCACGGAGCACGAGAGAGGAGTATGAGCGCTCCCGTACAGATTCGCATGGCCTGTACGAGCTAGTATGGATTTTGGCACTCAAACCGAGGCAAGGGTGCATGTTGGGTCTGAAAGTGTCCGACTCGGATCAAGGCATGGAGACAGTCATTTTTACGTAAAATGACACCACGAATGCAGTGGTGGTGTTATTTTTTTGATATGAGAAAATATTTTGTATCTTAACTCAAGAATGAGTGATTTATTGCAGAGTCAATGGCACGATAACTGAGGCAGAGGTGTCTCTTGGGCCTGAAAGTGTCCGACTCAAACAGAGACGATTTGACATTTGTTTTTAGGTAATTCGGCGACGCGAATCCAACAGGGAGGTCGGTTTTTGTAGCAGAGCTTCAGGTCAACAAGCTATTTTCTGGAGAAGCCAATGTAAGCATGCTTTTCATTATGCTGCTTTGTCATTAAGTGTTGCAGCATAGCATGCGTGTTACAGGTCTGAAGGAGCATGGAGAGGCTACAACAAGGCAACAAGATCAACTTATTCCATCTATCTATTCTTTTCTTCTCTTATTTCACATCAAACCAATCAGTTACATGTGACAGATAAATTGTGGCACTTGCATGATAAGTGGCCAATGAAGCAGTTCTGAATCTCGTGGTTTCGAGATCTTTGCATGGGCTGCATATTTATGCTTGGATCTGAGCAGTAGATCTAAGGCTTTTGATGGCTCCATGTTGATGGGGGTAATATTTTATGCTTCCTCTTTTTTTTATGTATTGAGTATGTGTGAATGATGTCCATGTCAGCATCATGGATGCCTCATGAGTATGAGAACTTGTGAAGCTATATACATTCCTGATCACATACCGATCCCTTGTTGCCATCCCTGAAAAGGGAGTTTGGCCTTACAACTTGTAAAGGAGAGACATCATTGCAATGAGGAGAATAAAGCGGTCAGGATTTGGAGCATGAGCCAGAGAGGTAGCCCGCATCGGGTGAACTCCGTTATCAACGGAAGTGTCATATCCATTATGTGTATTATGTTCTTATGTTCTTTTTCCATGAATTTCTGCACATAGGATGTTAAATGCAAGCATGAAATATCACACATAAGGAAAACTAAAGAGGTTTCATTCACTTCGAATTCAAGCGCATAAGACTTCAACTTTATCTTTAATTGCACATCACTCAAGTAAAACGATCTATAATTGACCCTTTTGAAGGAGTGACAGAAACAACCAATTATTGGAAACTTATCGCCCCCTGGTTCAGATCATGTGGTTTCAAAGCATGCTTGATACCGATTATAGGTGTTGAAGCTAAGGATGACAAGGTCACCAAATAAATCGTAGTTCAATGATCTTCAAGATATCAACCAAATGCTTCAAGCAGAAAATGCTAGATTGAAGACATTGTTGCATGTTGCAGAAGAAGAGAACCAAAGGTTGCAAGAGCAGTTGAAAGCCATGAAGATGTAGACAGAGGAAGGCTCTATGAATGAAATGGTGATAAGATCATCTTGTGACCATGGAAACCTCACTAGTTATGGGTGCGAGCATGACAATGCAAATGCATGCACAATTTTTCAAGCAAATGAAGATGACCTACATGCATCCATAAACCAATGAGGATTCCTAGAAGCATCTTCCACTTATCCTTCTCACCAAGAACAACTGGACACATCTCGAGAAGTAGACCAGGGATCCTAGTTTGAGGTGGAGGTAAATAAACCATGTGTAGTTCCTTTCTTCATTAATGTTGATGATTCTTTTGAAATCCTTGAACAACATGCTTCTTGCATCGACTTAAAGTTGATGAGAAAAATGGGATATGAAGGAAGAGTCCTTGGAACCAATGGCCAAGGTATTGTAGATCCCATCGAGGCAGTGGTTTGGCCTAGATATGACGAGATAGGCTATGTCCCAAAGGATGTTGGGGAAATATCCAAAACCATTTCGGGTTGAAGACCCCAAGACAGTCACTGAGACTCCAGAGGTCAACAATTCATTAAGAGATGAAATTGATTCAGTGCAGGCCGAGAACACAACTTCTCATGATCGAGTATTCGAGACATCTCTAGGGAGAGCTGAGCATCACAATGACAGATTTGAGACCAAATCTTCTTTCCAGTCTCACTCCATAGGAAACTCACCGATGTATAAGAAATCTCGAAACTCTAAAATGCCATTTGATTATAAGCATGCTAATCATATAAAACAGATCTTTTGGAATAAAAAACCATGCACTTTTTGTGGATTGAATAACCACACAATGTCCCAATGTTGGAAGATAAAATCCTTGTGAAATAATGTTATGGAAACCAAGAGAAGGATGAGGATGGAAGATTGCTTTCAACACACGGAAAAGAGCAAGGGGAATGCACCTCTGAAGGAGAAAGGCTACCATAGCCATTGTAGCAGAGATGGGAATCATGAGGCCACTTGTTGGGCCTTACATCCATATCTACGTCCAAAGAGGGACAAGAATACCAGGAAGACATTTTCGAGGGAGACAACCAGTCAGGAAGTGCTGCAGGAAAATCTGCCACCAGGAGAAGACCAACTACCAGAGAAAGGACAACTCAGTAAAGAGGACATGTTTAGAAAAATGGTTGAACAAATGTGGATAATTCTTGAGTTAGTTGAGAGTGGCCATCTTTGTAAGTCACATGTTGCGATTCAGACCCCGTAGAAGGGTATTGTGTAAAAGTGATAATTGTTGATATCATTTTTTTTCTGGCACATGTTGATATTGTTAGGCCTTGTGAGGTAGTTTGGGTAGTGGTTTCTTATTGTAAGTCCAATGGTAATGAAACTTAACGTAATGAATTTTGGGGAGAAAAGATCCTTTTAGTTGGGAGGCCTGATCCAGATGGATCTAGGGAACATCACAAAAGTTTTAGAAGTGTCTCAGGAGGCTTAGAATGGCTTCAATAGACAACAAAAGGACAAAAATTCAAAGTTCCCAAAACTCAATTAAAATGGCATGATTGCGAAGAGCACATCACAAGATTTCTAACGATGCAAACGGATTTTCAAACGGAGTTACATATCAAAAGATATAAGTGGTCAAAGTTTTGGTCAACCTAGCCCAATCAACAAGGATAAGTCAACATTCGCACTACTGACGTCATCATCAGTACGGATGAAGTCAATATCCGTACAAACTACATGGAAAGCATAGAGGGTGACACATGTCATGATGATGTCATCATGCCATGTGGCAACACCAGAGGCTGCCACCTGTCACTCGGATTTGGACTTTTTAGGCTGCCACATGGACGAGTAAAAATGTGCCATGTGGCACCCCTAGGTGACGCCACATGGCACCACCCAGAAGGCACCACGTGTCATGAGGTGAAGTGGAGGTGACATCAGCGCACAGGTGGACAAATTAGTGGATTCCATGTGGCCCAATAGGGAGGTGCCACGTGGTACCCCCAAAATTCATAATGACTCCCC
>ML780894.1:648949-679584 GCA_009831015.1 Picea engelmannii | reverse complement strand
TAGCACTCAATAGTTCTTCTCTGTAGTTAACTTATGCCTCTTCATATTCCTCTTTGGTGTCTTCTTTATCGAAGTCATCTATTTCCATGAATAAAACTCTTTTTGTCTCACTTTCACTGACTTCATATTTGTTTGATGATGAGTCGTTTTATTTGGTGCAAAATTTTTTCTTGAAGACTTTCTTTTTGGTTATTTTGCCTTTATATGTTTGTTTTCTATTTGAATCATATTATTCATTTCTTTTATTTTTCTTGTGAGGACATTTGTTATAAAAATGACCAATACCATCACAATTAAAACAAATCAATGGAAGCGTACCTTTATATTTGTTGTCGGTTCCCTTTTCTAGTGTTCTAACAAAGTTGGCCACTTCTTCATCGTCTTCTGAGATGTCACTACTACTTCTATATTCTTTTTCCTTTTGCTTTCCCATTTTCTTTGACTTATTGGATGCTTTGAATGTTGTTTCTTTTATACCTGGATTTTCCTGTTCAGTTATAATTTCATAGGCTGTGAAGATTCCATGTATACCATCCATGCTTATTGAGTCTAGATCTGCTCTTTCTTCTAGTGGTAAGATATTAGGATCAAATCTCATTGGAAGAGACCTTAGTACCTTTTGAAAAATTATAGATTCATCAACTTCTTCTCCCAATCCTACGATTGCATTCATTGTTTCATCAACTCGTAAGAAGTAAGCTGCAATATTCTCATCTTCTTTCATCTTTGGCTATTCAAATTGACCTGTGTAAGTTTGAAGCTTTGTTGCCTTGAATTTTGTATCTTCTTCATAAATATTCTGAAGTGTGTCCCAAATCTCTTTAGCGGAGCTACAATGGATGACTTTGGTATATACCAAATCACAAACACTGTTCATAAGTGCATTTGCGGATTTTGAATTATTTAGACTGAGTTTCTTTCCGTTGTCATTTGTTGGCGAAACTGTTGGTTCTTTGTATCCATATACAACTGATTTCCAAACCTCAAATCCATGTTCCTTTACATATGTTTTCATGCTTATGCTCCAGAATGCATAGTTTTGTCCATCAAACTGTGGTATTCCATTTTTATACATATTGTTGCTCTCCATGATGTACCTCTAAGTGTCTAAACTGATTTCTGAAGGAACATGCTCTGATACCAATTGTTGGATTACTGAGAGGGGGGTGAATCAGTAATGGAGATCTTTAGTCCATTTTAACCACAATATGCAAGTTTATTTATCTTTAAGATCAATATAGCATTATTATCCAATAAGTGCAGAGTAAATAAACCATGAACAATGAAAAACCATACACATACACAATACACCAGTATTTTTATGTGGAAACCCAATGCGGGAGAAAACCACATAATTATTTTTATTATATATCTTTAAGAATTACATTAATTGGAAGCACCAACTTCCTTTTTTCTCCAGCTACAAATAAAAGGAGGCTCCGACCCCCTATATTTTCAGGCTACAACGCGAGGGAAGATACAACTCCCCAATTCTCTGGATACAACCAGAAGGAGGCTACAACCATAAGGAGGCTACAACCCTCTATGTTCTCCGATTACAACCAGAAGGTGGCTACAACCAGAAGAAGGATACAACCCCCTATGTTCTCCAGCTACAACCAAAAGGTGGCTACAACCACCTATCCTTTCCTTGTCCTGTCGCCCTGAAATATAAGTAAGATGATGAAACCACTGTCACACTATCTTTGTGAGATATACCACTATAAACCTATACCAACATGTACCTTTGACATGTAGCCAACCTGTACCAATTCCCTGTAAGCAACCGGTCCCTGTACTCATCCTATACTAACCAAAATCCAATAGATATGCGACCTGTCTGTTCTACGACGCACATATGTATGCACCCTATCTATACTGCAGCCCGCATATTACACGACCTATGTGTACTACAACGTGTGTATGCCTTCTGAAACAAGGGTTTTTCACTTTTGTTGAAACTCAAACACTCTACTGCCTTTTGTCAACTCAACATGTAACCTGTCATTGTGTGTAACCTGTAGTTGTGCCTTGTGCATACATCCTCATACATATCCCATAATCAAATGTATCTAAATATCTCTAGTCATGTGTCATACAAGAATAATAAAAAACAAGTATACTTACCCTAACATGGACTAGACATAAAACCCTTTTTGATATACAACCTCTCAATACATCAACCACTTCACAAGAACAACCTCTCAACCATGTACCACAAAAACCCTTAACCATATGCCAAGAAATACAAGATGTCCCTCAACACTAACAAGATGTATCAATGATAAATATTGATTATACAAGCACTGTATTTCTGTAGATCTCACTTAAACATAAATCCCTATGCAACTTCTAATCTCTCTAGGGAAAATCCTCAAACCCCCATAACAATTTCTCATGTAGACAACAAAATCCAACTACTCATAGAAATAAGACATACTTTTTCAACCAATAGATAGATCTGATGTACCTGATCACTGTAGACCTTCCTGGGAGGTTTCTTTCAAACTCTAGAGACTTGACATCTTCATTTTCTCAACTTTCTAGGACTTTTCCTTCATGTATGCACTCTATTATATTGATAGCCTGTGGACATACGTGCCTTACTCCACTGCAAACTGTGCACACCTAAAAAACTAGGGTTTTTTTCAGTATTTTTTGTAATTCTAAAACTTTCATCGTCAACCCTTCGTGCTACCTCAGACTTGCGCAACTTCAGATATATCAATGAGTACCTGCAATAAACCTTACAAAATAATATATACTCAATGTTCTCAATAGATGCTAATATGAGATCCTTGCTCTCTTATTTATACTTCCATGTAGCTTCCTCAAGGGGTTACCTTCTAACCAACTTAACCCAATTTCCTTCTTTTAGGGCTAACCCACTTCTAATCCACTTTGCTACAAATAGTAAATTAACCAGTTCTAGTAGCAACTAAATTATTTTTAATTATTTTCTTATTGCAACAACTTAACCTATGATTAACTCCTAGTTTCACTCACTTGACTATTGAACTTCCTCTAGGAGCTTCTAGAATAATTTTGACTTCTTTGACCTTCTAGATAACTCATGAGGGTTCTTCAACTTCACAAGGCCATAACTTTCTAACCGTGAGTAGTTATTTGGTATTCCAAATATCACCAGAAATGGCATGACATGTACTATCCATATAGAATAGTCTTACCTTCAAATATATTAAACTTCATGCCATTATACATCAATCAAATTGAAGTCCCTTAACCATATTGTTGGGGCTACCAAAATTTTCTATCGTACTTGCTTCAAGGGTTTACATCAATGACAACCAACCCATTTAATAAAAAACATATGCCACAAACCTTCCTTCTTTTGAAACATCACCATTTGTCAAGAGAAAGTACGTTGGCTAGGTTGAATGATACCAACCCTTAACATTTCTTGAATCATACACTCAATCTCACTCTTTTGTGCATATGGGTACCTATAAGGCCTAATGTTAGGTGGTACACTCACTGGTTACAAATAAATAGCATGGTCATGATATTGAGTAGGTGACCCTTACACATCTCTGCAAATAACTTGGAATGATTGCCAATAACTTTTTGGAGATCCACTGCAGTAGATGGTCTAAATGTTTGAACATATAGTGAGCACAATTGTACCTCCATTTGCAATCATTACTTAATAATCTGGTGTTGGATATATAAAACAATTGATAAGTTTTTCTAATATGAAATTAATGAAGTTATGGGTGCTACTAGAATCAATCAACTCTATTATGTTTTTCTTTTTTATATATCTTTCTATCTTGAGGGTTTGTTGAGTATTGATGCCAACCAATGCATGAAAATAAATGTTTGGATTAGTCACTTCTAGTTATAGATCTTGTGATGGTTCCAATTCTCGATCTTCTTCCTCTTCATAGATTATGTAGAGTAATTTATTCTCACCTCATATATGCCCCTTATTGTACTTACTATCACAATTTAAACATAGTCCCTTTTCTCTTCTTTTATCCATTTGTTGAAGTGTGAACCTTGTAGGTTGAGTGAGTTTAGGAGAAGGAATGTGATGCTCTCTATATTTTTTAGTGGTCACTCTTCTAGTAGCCATATTTTTACTTTCAAATTTTATGAGCACACTAAACTCATGCTCTAGGGATTTAGGTTCAAAGAGATGCACCTCATGTTGAATGCTCTCCTTTAAAGTGCCCATAAATAGATCTAACAAATTATTCTCTAGAATGTTCTTTACCTTAAGACTTAGTTTTTGGAATTGTTGAATGTTCTCTATAATTGGACCAATTTTCCATATATTTATCAATTGACTAAACAATGTATTTCACTTAATATCCTCATAATGTGCTATCAATTCATTCATAAAAATGGACCAAGAGGCAATATAATTTTTTTTGTTTTGTTCACAAAGCCATTAGTACCGAACAAATTGATCATATTCTAAATACAAGGATGCAATAGTTACCTTTTGTAAAGTGGTAAATTCGTGTAGATCAAAGAATTACTCCTTTTGGAATATCCATGTTATAGTATATTTACTATCAAATTTCCTCATATCAATCTTGGTAATTAAGTAGTTCCTTAACACTTAGTTGAACCCCCAAATGATGTAGATTTTGGAGTGATGAATGATCATGATTCTAGGATTCAATATTTTTTCTCTCCAGATGTTTTGAAATACTCCATATATGTGACTAAGGTTCAATGCTATTGTTCTCCTTATTTTCATGATTTACTTAGATCACAATATCCCTTCTAGGGAACCTTTGTAAGAGAATGGTTTCCATGGAATTTGTAATCGTTCCATCTTTTGATCCATCAATTTTTCTATTTTCTGTTCCATTTTCCTTTAAATTATTATTTGAGAACATGAAAATCCACTAGTTTCAACATACTACCACTCATTTCATCAACTTGGTTCTTCAATTGGGATAATCTATTTTCTAAGTCTTCACTTTCTTCAGGCATCGGGTGTGAGTTATTTGGAGGTTTAGGAGTATAAATTCTTGCATAACCCTTTCCCATGTGAGATAATAATAATACTCCTCTTTTTTTCTCTTTATCCAATTTTTTACTGCCAAAAATAGATCTTCCAATCAAAAGTTATGCCAATTGTAGGTTACGTACCTTTAAAACCCTAATTTGGAAACAATCTTGTTGGTTGATCTTTCTCCTGATGTATCTATGAAATTTTAGACCTTATAAGTCTAAACTTTTGGCATGTATTAATTTGATATGTATTCTCTGAAATTCCATGGGTTTGACCAAAATTTTATGTGCCAAGTGAAAATTATGGTAACCTTCCCAAAACTTATTGATTCATGGCCTTTTCCAGATAGTGAACTTGTACGAAATGCCACATGTCCAATTTTTATGATATAATTATGAAATTTGGACCTAAAACAATATGGTATATACTATTTTCAATGAAATTAGTGGCACTCAAATTGGATCTTTCTATAATCATATATGATTGTTTTAACCAGAGCACCTATTTGAGACTAGTTGTAGGACTAATAAAAAACCCTAACTTCCACAACCTCTAACATGAAAAGTATTGAGAATAAGAATATATATTTTTTACCACATGGTATGTGATATGTCCCCTTATGAACCTAAAAATTTAGAATTTATATGTCCTAGAATTTTTTTTATGGTTGTTTTACCAATAACACATGTTTGAGACTAGTTTTAGGACTAGTAAAACCTTGATTTCCATAGGCTATAAATTTGAAAGTATAGCGAACTAGAACTTGGAATTTTTATCACATGTGCTTAGATATGTCTCCGAAATCCCCCCCAAATTTATCTATTTGAAACTTTCCATAGAAAAAAATAAAAAAATTATAATAGTTTACCAATAACACATATTTGAAACTAGTTTTAGGACTAGTAAAAAACCCTCGTTTCAATGGGCTATTGATTATAAATTATAGTGAAAAAAAAATTGAAATTTTTACAAAAATAAATTTTCTATGTATCCTTATGCTCCCAAAAATTTCACTATCTGAAACTTCCAAAAAAAATTTACAGCAAAAATTCCTAGGTGACTCGTTTGAAGGAGAAAAACCCTAGGATCGTATGCTCTGAAACCAAATGTTAGGAAAAAAACACCCAAATAGTCTGAAAATGGATAGAGAAGTAACTTCACATGTTGATAATTATCTAGAATAATTAAATATAAGCCTCTTCAAGGGGGAAACCTCCTTTTACAATAGAACAAATGTACAAGATGAGATTATTTCTAAAACTAGGTCTCGGTATATATGGGAGACATAGGGTACAATTACAATTGAAGGGTGTAGTTGAAAACAATAATATAAATATATAAATGTAATAACTCAATATCTAGGGATTTATCTAGGGCTTAATATGGGGCTTTATGCTTAACATGGGGCTTTATCTAGGGCTTAATATGGGGCTTTATGCTTAACATGGAGGTTTATCTAGGGCTTAATATGGGGATTTATGCTTAACATGGAGGTTTATCTAGGGCTTAATATGGGGCTTTGTGCTTAAAATGAGGATTTATCTATGGATTAGAAAAATTTGAGTAATGGCCTTAGTACGTTCATGATATAATGATATACCATCTTTTGAAATAATATGCATTAGCAACTTACCTTTGGTGACATCGAATATGCTCTTCTTTGGATTTAGTGAAATCCCATACTTCCTACATCTTTCAAAAATATTCTTTAGTTGTTGAAGATGATTGAGGCATTTAATTGAGTATACAATTATGTCATCAATATACACAATGACAATATAACTAATTAGACATTTTAAATAAATATCCATCGTTGTTTGACAACACAGGTATTCCAACAGAGGACGAACACCTTCAATAACCACTCACAAAACCATATCAAAGATCAACACATTGATGTTTTGACGTGGTAAAACCCACACGGGGAAACATACACGGCCCCAACCAACACGCCCACTTGGAGCAATTTATTAATAAAAAAGAAAAATATTACAAAGAGATTTTTTCACAATCGATCATCAACAAATGAACCTCCATGCTCTTTAAATAGAGATCATGGACCAATCGGGTGTCAAGCCACATATCAATGGTCGTTAAGATCGAAGAGAATATGAACCGTTAGATCACTCTATGTCGGGAACATATCGTGACCGTTGAATTTCCTAACTACAAATGCATACTAAAGAAAAACACTAAGAAACACACTTTTATTTAATGACACATTATACCAAGTAGATCTTAACTAACTCCTAAGTGTCTAAATATCTTGACATCCCCCCTTAAGAACAACTTGGTATAGGATTGAAGGATTTACAATAGTGACACAATAGGAGAAGGAAGGAGGCATTAGAGCCTATCCCCACTTAATGATAAATTCTTTAATTCCTAACATAGATCGAACTTTGGAAAACCACACTTCTGTAAGAGACTTTGTGAAAATGTCTGCAACTTGATCTTCTGTAGAGAAAAATAGAACTTTAATAACTTGATCATGAATGAGCTTTCTGATGAAGTGCATGCGTGTCTCGATGTGTTTACTGCGCTGATGTTGAACTGGGTCTTTAATGAGCTTGATGGCACTCTGATCATTGCACCAAAGGCTGGTCGGATGTTGCTGCTGGAATCCAAACTATGAAAGAATCGCTCGAAGCCATAAATCTTCCTGACTTGCATTTACCGCTGCTCGGTACTCTGCTTATGCTGAAGAAAGTGTAATAGCTTGTTGTTTCTTACAGGCCCAAGTGACAGGTCTTGAACCAATGTTGAAAACATAACCTACAATAGACTTCCAATCATCAGGGTCACCGACTCAATCTGAATCAGTGAAACCAACCAATAAAGGAGTCCCCCATGAACTGTAATGTATCTTGAACTGAACTGTACCATGTACATAGTGAAGTATCTTTTTAGTTTCTTTCTGATGGTTTTCATGGGGTGTTTTCATATATCTAGGAACAAGACCAACAACAAAAGAAATATCAGGAGGAGTATGAGTAAAGTATAAGAGGCTACCAACTAATTGACAGTACAAGGTGGCATCAACTTCGAGAGAATTATAGGTGGCAACAAGCTTGACACCAGGATGGAAGGGAGAAGGGGATGGTTTACAATCGTCCATGTGAAAGCGATGAAGAATGTCACAAGAATACTTATATTGGGAAAGAAAAAATCCTTGATTGGTTTGCAAAACTTGGAGGCCAAGGAAATAGTGCAAAAAACCTAAGTCTATCATTTCAAATTTCTTCTTAAGGTTGGTTTTCACACGGTTTAAAAGTTTTGAGTCACTACCAGTAAGGATAAGGTCATCAACATAAAGGAAAAATATTATGAGATGGATTCCTACTTTCTTGGTTTATACATTAGGATCAAAATGACATCTATAGAATTCGGTGGCAATAAGAAATTTGTACATTTTGGCATACCAAGCTCGAGGAGATTTATTAATACCACAAATATGTTTCTTAAGGAAACAAACAATGCTAGAGTCATTCTGGACATAGCTAGGAGGTTTTTCTGTGTATATTTATTCTTGCAAATATCCATGCAAGAAGGTAGATCTAACATCCATCTGATGGACCTCCCATTTATGTGAGGCAGCAAGGGCAAGAACAAGGCAGATGGAATTCATTTTGGCTACAGAGGAAAAGGTTTCATTATAGTCAATTCCTTCAACTTGGGAAAATCCTTTGGCAACTAACTGAGCCTTGTGTCTTTCAACACTTCCATCTGATGCATACTTAGTTCTATAGACCCATTTAGATCTGACAAGTTTTCTTCCTTTTGGAAGAGGTACAAGATTCCAAGTATCGTTTTCCATTAAAGAACGATACTCTTCATTCATTGTTGTATCCAAATATGGATGACCTGAAGCTTCTGCAAATTTCTCTAGATCATGAGTCTTAGAAACTTGAGACAAAAGAGAAGAGGATCGTTGGAACAATGAACGTGTTCGACGCTGATCTGAAGGATCACTGAAAAGATCATCAACTACTTCTCGTGTTGGACAAACCCATCTAGGAAGTGGTGGATCTGGAACTGGTGTTGGTTCAGGTTCAAAGGACTCATCTGGAGGAAGGTGAGTAGGCGAAGGTGGATTTTCATCCTCACTATCATCATCTAAAGAAGAAACCAGAATAGAATAAGACATAAATGCCGAAGATGGATCACAAGTTGAAGAAGGAACAAACGTTGAATTAGGCTCGCAGGCCAAAGAAGGCACAAACGCTAAATTAGGCTCCCAGGCCAAGATATTTTCATCAAATTTAACATCTCTTCTAATAATAATTTCATTACAATGTGGTTGAAGAAGTATATAACCTTTGATATCTTCATAATAACCAACAAATATACACTTCTCACTTTTAGGCTGCAATGCTTTCCTTTTCTCACCAGGAATGTGAGCCCATGCTATACTGCCAAATACACGGAAGTGATTTACATCTGGTTTAATTTTAGTCCAAGCTTCTTCCGGTGTTATATTTTTAAGAGCCTTTGTGGGAGTGTGATTAAATATGTAATTTTCACAGTTGATGGCTTCCGCCCAATACTTTAGACTTAATCCCTTAGATTGGATCATACAATTAGCCATTTATTTTAATGTGCAGTTCTTTCTCTCAGTGACACCATTTTGTTGTGGTGTATATGGAACAATGTGTTGCATTTGGATGGCGTGTGTAGTGCAATAACTTGTAAAATTATTGTTCACATATTTGCCTCCATTATCTGTTCTTAACCTTTGAATTTGATGTCCAGATTACTTTTCTACAAGGGCCTTGTAGGCCAAAAACTTGTCAAAACTTTGCTATTTAGTTTTAAGAAGTAAACCCAAGTATGTATGGAAAAGTAATCAATGAAAGTTAAGAAATATTTTCACCCAGAAAATCAAGCAGAAGAAAGTGGACCACACAAATCACAGTGAACAATATGCAAAGAGCCCGAGGCATGCCAAGAGGCACGTTTGCCAAAAATGTCCTAATGATGTTTTTTGAGAACACAACAAGCACAAACACCATATCTGCATGAAACATGAGGAAGACTAGTCACCATTTGTTGATTACATAGTTGGTGCAATGAGTGATAGTTTAGATGACCAAACCGCTCATGCCAAATTTTTCTCAAGTCATCACTATGAGAAACAAAAACTGATGAAAAATACGATGACCCAAAGTTGTCAAACATGTACAACTTGGTAATATCATCAACAATTCCAATTGCAAGAACATGCTTAGGATATTTTAGATCCTTGATTACAACTTGGTGAGGTGAAAACTCTACGGTTTTACCTTCACCTGAATGAGTGATTTGATATACTGAAAGAAGGTTACAATAAATACTTGGAACACATAATACATTAATGAAATGACCATTTTCTACTTGAACTGTTCCAGATCCTTCAACACTAAGAGATATATCATCACCAACAAATATTTTCTTGGTGTTACATTCATTTAGAGTAGAAAATTTGTCTCTATCCTTAGCCATATGATAAGATGCTCCATAATCAATAAGCCACTCATAATAAGAAGAAGTAGAAGTTGTATTGAAGGAGAAACCAGAAGCAGAAAGTGCATGTCCATGATAAGAAGAAGAAGAAGAAGTAGAATCAATACTAATGTTGTGCTTCTTCATCACTGCTTCTAAAGCGGTCATCTTCTTGAAACATTTGGAATCATCATGACCATCTTTATCACAAAAGTTGCAATGCTTGTCAGTCTTCTTATTTTTATATTTTGCTCCTTTGTCACCATTAAGAGTGGAAGCTGCCTGAGTGGGTTTGGGACCCTTATGTTGTTTTATTTTGTGGCGAGGATGTTGATTCTTGGGATTCTTGGGTTTATCTTTTTGATGGATGACTAAGGCTTTGTTGGAGGTACCTGCAACATTGATCACTCCAAGTTGTACAAGTTTATTTTGCTCTCTAATCAAAGCATCACAAAATTTCTCAAGAGTAGGTTTTTGATAAGTTGTCCCTAGAGCCTCTTGCATGGCATAAAATGTAGATACAAACACATAATATGCACTACCTAGCTTAGAAAGAATAAGATAAATGAAACAATTTTCTTCTATCTTTTTCTTACATTCTTCACGTAAAATTCTGAGTGTTTTAAACTTAGATAGATAGTCTTCAATGCAAGAAAAATCACTTGGACTTAAAATTAGTACTTGATTTTCTAACTTTTGTGCTTGAATAATATCGTGTTTACCAAACACAGATTCAATATTTTCCCAAGATTCTTTGGTTTTATCAATTTGTTGAAGGTGAAATCTTAAATCAAGAGAGATGGACATTCCGATTAGTCAACGTGCTTCGTCATTCCTATTATCCCATTTGAATTTCTTATCAGCATCAATAGGTTATGTTTCCTTTACCAAGGTAATTCGGTACAAGCCTCTACTTCTTAATAAATCCTCCATATGGGATTTCCATTGGAAGTAGTTGGTGTTGGTAAGAAAAAGATTACTTGAAGAATCCATATTAAATATGTAGATAATATGGATTTAAAAACTGAAATTGATGATCTGGATGGAAATATCTTGAAAAATTAGGCGGTTTTTAAAAAAAAAGGGCACTAAAAACAGACTTTGGATGTGAAAGTTATGCCCTTTAAAAAAAAAGGCATAAACGGTAACCAAAGGACCAGGAGATGGTGTAAGTTTCTTTATGAAGTGACCAATTTTTATAAAAAATAGTGGTGTTCAATTTTCCAATAAAGTTATTTTATAAAAGAAAAGTTACATGCAAAATAAATAACTCTAAAATATTAAAGCTACTTATAGTGATTCACTTTTATACTTGAAGTGAAATACAATTTACAATGGAGCATGAAATTTTTCAAAAAAAAGAAACAAAAGAGAGACTTGAACTCAAGACCTCTTATTTAATAAGGAAAATTTTAACCAAATGGGCTAGCAAAACATATTGTATTTTTTAGCAAGAGGATTGTTGTTGTTGTTGTGAGTGTGCTCAAAATAAAAATCGTTTCTTGATGACAACAAGGGTTAGATATCGGTTAGCTTACCCAAAAAATGAAACCTTTCCTATTTGTTTCTGATTTTCCAATATCGCACAAGGCGCAGGGAAAATATCATACACAGATTTGAAAGAGTAGCAACCCAGAAACAAACAATATAAAACCGAAAATAATACTCTGCAAAAATTTAAAAAGGGTGTATTCAGGCTTTATGTTGGGTATGTGTTATATTCTTTGCACGAGTAGTAGTGTCAAAGAATATGCGTCGGACACACAAGGGGGTTTGAGGGGGGGTGCAGGGGGGAAAATGTCCCCGAGATTTTTTTTTTAGCCTCGGGAAATGTGTCACGTGCCTCAGGAAACATGTCACATATTTAGGTGGTTTTTCGGCACATGGTTTTTGTCGATGGTTTTCTATTTCCGGTTAAGGAATTAGGGTTGTGGATGAATCCAGGTCATTGGGTTAGGTTTTTGGATGTTGTTGACTCCTATATGTATATTGTATTGTAAACATTGTATCACATATGAATGAATATAGAATATGTTGGTTTTCCCGGTTTGGGTTTCCAGGGGAAAAAAATCTGTGTAATGTTTGTATTTTTCATTGTATCTTTTATGTTCTTTTATTGAATATATGTTTGCAGTAGATATTGTACAAGGTTAAAATCTACACTTTATACCTCCGGATCTATCTAAAATGATTGTATCTTGGGAAAACAGAAACCTTTTCGAGTAAAACAAAAAGCGTTCCTGAATGAAATGAGCACTCCAGACGCAATGGAACAGTCCTCTTAGCCCATAAATGTATGGAAATGTCATAAAAAGGAGATGATACAACTCATCTTCACGATCTCTATCTATAACAGAAGTGGGTCTTCAAACAGGCTATGATACCATGTTTGACAACACAGGTATTCGAACAGAGGATGAACACCTTCAATAATCACTCATAAAACCACATCAAAGATCAACACACCGATGTTTTGACGTGGTAAAACCCCTATGGGGAAACATCCACGACCCCAACCAACACGACCACTTGGAGAAGTTTATTAATGCAAAAGAAAATGATTACAGAGAGATTTTACAAGAGAGTTTCTCACAATCGATCATCGTCAAATGACCCTCCATGATCTTTAAATAGAGATCATAGACCAATCGAGTGTTAAGCCACAGATTGATGGTCGTTACGATCGAGGAGAATATGAACCGTCGGATCACTCTATGTCGGGAACATATCGTGACTGTCAGATTTCCTAACTACAAAAGCATACTAATGCATACTAAAGAAACACACTAAGAAACACACTTTTACCTAACAACACATTAGACCAAGTAGATCTTAACTAACTCCTAAATGTATAAATATCCTAACAATCACTTATTGAAAAGTGAGGCTAGTATTTATCAAACCAAAAGGAATTATTTTGTATGGATATGTACCCCACTTAGTTTGGAAAGTTATCTTTAGCATGTTGTTGATGCAAAAAGCACAACTGATTTTTTCCTACACATGGGGGCTTCACTTGGTTAACTAATATATTATCACATTCATTCATAAAGGGGGTTTTTAAATTGTGAAAAATAAATTCAATATATTGTAGGTATTGGGGGGTATGAAAAGGGATATCTAATAAAAATAGGGGTTTCTTTTATTGGAAAGATGTATTGGGAGGAGGGTTCAAAAAATGGATTTTTAGGGGTATTTATCAATATCTAGTGAAATTAGGGGATTCTTTAATATCCCATGAACATAGGTGCTATGTCACAGGTTCATTGAGTGAAGACCATGTGTGCCTACAAAGAGTTGCAATGCACGCACTATATTAATTTTATATATTATACTATATAACTAGTAGGTGTGACCCCTTAAAGAGAAAAACGTGAAGTTGATTTCGCTCCTTGAAAAGTTTTGTAGTTCACAAAAAAATTGACTGGAAGTGTTACATAATTGCTTCTTGGTGTTCTATACATAAATGGTTTTGTGACATGTTTGGTTGCACTAAGAAAATCATCGCCATATGAGAAGAAAAAGAAAGCAAAAGTCCATTGCATAAGTGTTATGTTAGTCGCAATATTATGGGCATAAAACTTTGTTATTGTGTTAATCTTGTGGCATATTAAATGATATAGTTTTACTCTATGCACATATATCATATAAAAACATTGGTTATCATATAAAGGTTCAATACTATACAAAGTTATTGCATATGATTCAACTTGTGGTAAGGTATAGGGATATCATATGATATGATACTTGATCGTATGGTTAGCATCGTTGGTAAATAAACCTTGGCATTTTGTTGTGTTTTGTGAATATGGTATAAATATGGTTGTTGGATATGTTATAAATATGAGTTGACAACTTTGAATGTATGGATTGTATGGTACATGATTTGATTTGGAAATATGAGTTGGCGTATGAATGGTTTCCACCATGTAACATTTGATTGGTTGATGGTTAAAATGGAAAGGTTGGCAAGATTTTGGGTTTAGCCATCTAATTTCGGAGGCGACGTGAATTAAATAAGATCTATTGGACTCTCCATTTGTTTTCCCTCCTCAGGTATACCACCTTTTTTGCATTTTCATTTGGTCCTGAACACTTTGTTGTTGGTTAGTTGAGGGTTTTGAATTTTGGAACTGTTCTGGTGGTTGGATAACGAGCCCTGGATGTTATTTCGTGGCTATTTAGTTGATTTGTATAGGTATGGAAATTTTTTACTTTCTTGGCATCAATGGGTTACTCTGTGCTGATAATTTTTGGATATTGGCTCTAGTCTGGTTGCATACTCTGTGTGTTTTAAGTGTAACTTTGTGTTGTGTGTGGATATTAAAAGGACTGTGAATGATGAGTTATTACATGTTTTGGGTTAGTAAGAAATAAAACAATAATTGGGTCTTGAACACCAGTTGTATTTACGACTTGGGTTTTGCATGGCAAGCTTACACAGATAGTTTGGCTTTTAAAAATAATTGTGAATGAGTATGAAAACCAAATCTCACCAGCGTTGACTACATTCTGGTCTTGCTTTTGTAGGTTTATTATGGTTTGTATCTTGGTATTGTGCACCATTTGTTTCTTTTTACATTTGGTCTATATTTTGTTTTAAAACAAAACAAAGGAAAATATCAGGGTTTGCACTACCGTAGTTATAATTTTGACTGCTTCTATATTTGGTTCAAGGGGAAATTGCAAACAATTGTTTGAGCACATTGTGTAATGACAACCTAGTTTTGTGACTTATGTTGGTGTAATGTTCCTGACTTGGCTAGTCTAGGAAACACTGCTAATGTGTGTGTAGGATCAAAGGTTTACAACATATAAATGATCATACAAATAATAAATGCGACAAAGGATTGCAACGTTTGTATTATGATATCTCTGTGGATTACAAAATGGTTGAATCCAGCTGAATAAACTGACAATACTTGACTAGATCAACAGACAAATGATCTTAGTCGGAATACAAATAAGCAACTGCGGCTGAATAAAATAACAACACTCAACTAGATCAAAAGACAAAAGGATCTTAGCCGGAATACAAATAAGCAACTAAAAGATAATACCTGGAATATGGGAGCACTGCGGAATCAATGAAGAATGATGGAAGACCTGGATGATCTTCCTAGTGACTAGGGTGTGTTTTTCAACACTGAAATCAGCCAACTAGTGTCTTCCTCCTGGAATACACTGAACTATCTCTCCTGAGATGCACCTCTTCTCCTCAATGACAAGTCATAATCTGCATAATGATGAATTAGGTCGCTGACCCTTCCTTTATAGCTTTCCAAAACCCTAAATCATGTTGAAACCCTAATTCACTATTGACTTCCAAAACCCTAAATCACTGTCGAAACCCTAATTCACTGTTGACTTCTATTTTTAGCTCATAATGACTTAAAAGCTCTTTTAACCCATTTTAGCTCAATGTCACTTTTCGAATATAACACCTGTGACTGGAGTGACCTCTAGTAACCCTATTTACCCCTCTTTGGCCTTGGCTATAGTCTAACGGGGCGGTTTAGACCATTAAGCCTCCTCTCTGGAGCTCCTATTTGGAAAGGGACATTATAGTCCTCCCTTCTCGAAATTGCTTGTCCTCGAGCAATACCAGTCCAGGGTGTTGCAACACCTGCTCACTCTCCCAAGTAGCGTCCTCTACTGGAAGCCCTTTCCATATGATCAAACACTCTCTGATGACCCTGCTCCTCAGTTTCCTCTCCTGAAACTCCAAAACCTCCTCCAGAACTAACTCCAACTATCCCTCCTCATCCAACGGGGGAAGCTCCTCTGATGTGAAAATGAATTGTCCCACTGCCTTTTTGAGGCAAGACACATGGAACACGTTATGAATCTTTCTCCCCTCTGGAAGCTCTAGCTTGTAAGAAACCTCGCCTACTTGGCACATGATGCTGTAAGGACCATAAAATCTGGGCTTGAGCTTCTCAGCCCCACTCTTCTTCAGAGATGACTATTTGTAGGGTTAGAATCTCAAGAAACCCAAATCTCCAACCTCAAAGATGTACTCTATCCTGTGCCTGTCCGCACTTATCTTCTATCAGTTTTGCATCGTCTGCAGGTTCTCTTTCAACAACTTGAGAATCTCTTGACTCTCTATGATCCAATCCTTGGCCTTGGGAGATCTTCTATCCCCGAAGACCAAGTCTACCAAAGTGGGTGCATCATATCCGTACAATGCTTAGAAGCATGTCATACCAATGGACATGTGGAAGGTGGTGTTGTAGCAATGTTATCCTAAATGTAACCACTTTACCCACGTTCTCTGCTGTCCTCCTACATAGTTCCTCAAATACCCTTCAACCCACTTATTGACAATATCGGTCTGCCCATATGTCTAAGGGTGATAGCTGTTGCTAGGTGTCAACTCTGTCCCCACCAACTGAAACAACTCTCTCCAAAATGTCCCTATGAACCGATTGTCCCTGTCACTGATGATGTTATTTGGCAACCCATGAAGTCTGAAGACCTCCCTGAAGAAAAGATCGGCTACCTGAATTGTGTTGTGCTCTGTCAGTATGGCATAGAAGTGAGAAAACTTGGTCAATCTATCGACCACTACATAGATACAGTCCTTACCCTAGACCTTGGGTAGACCTGTGATGAATTCCATAGATATACTCTCCCATTTTTGCTCTGGAATAGGGAGTGGCTGAAGTAGCCCTACTAGAAGAGCATGCTCTGACTTGTTCTGCTGGCAAGTCACACACTCACTGACGTGTCTCATAATGTCTTGTTTGAGGCCCTTCCATGAGAACCTCTCTCTGATCTGTCTGTAGGTTTTGAAAAACCCATGACGGCCTGGTAGAGGTGAATCATGAATTGTGGTGAGGATCTTCTTCTTAAGTCCTGAATCTAGCACCAAGTAGACTCTATCCTTGTAAAATATGACATCGTCAATGAACCTATACCGGTCATCCTGTATCTTCCCATCCATCACCTCACAAGCAAACTTGTTCTTGGAATATTCCACTAACAAGTGGGATTTCCAATCTACTGAAATCTCCATCAAAGAACATGCCACAGGTCTCCTCGATAGTGCATCTCCCATAATCTTCTTCTTCCCCTTGACATACTCTATGTCAAAGTCAAATGCCTGTACCTTCATCACCCATTTCTGTTGGCACTCACTGAGGTCCTTCTGCTCAAGGAAATACTTCAAACTGTTGTGATCGGTCTTGACCATGAATTTGCTACCCACCAAATATTGTCTGAACTTGGTCAAGGCATGCATGATTTCCAACATTTCCTTGTCATAAATGGAGTAAAACCTCTCAGGTTAACTAAGCTTCCATCTCTTGAATACAATGGGGTGTCCTCCCTGCATCAAAACTGCACCGATCCCTTCGTCGGATGCATCACACTCTAGTATAAATGGCAAGGTGAAGTCTAGTAGTGCCAACACTGGACAAGTGCCCATGGTTTCCTTCATGTGATCAAATGCTTCCTGTGATTTCTCTATCCATATGAAGGCCCCATTCTTGGTAAGATCTGTCAGCGGTGCTCCAAGATGAGAAAAACCCCAGACGAACCGCCTGTAATAGCTGCACAACCCGAAGAAGCTCCTCAATTCTGTCACGTCCTTGGGCATCAACCAATCTAGAATGGCCTTGAACTTCTCTTGGTGCACCTATACCCCCTGTGCACTAATGATGTGGCCTAAGTAAAGAAACTCTATCATACCAAACTCATACTTGGAATCTTTGGCATATAATGACTGTGCCTCCATGATGCTCAATACCTCATCCATTTGCCTCATATGCTCTTGCCATGACCAATTATAGATCAAGATGTCATCGAATATAACCAAGACTGATTTCCTTAATTGATCCCTGAATATATGGTTCATGCAAGACTGGAATGTAGCAGGTGCATTGGTTAGCCCAAATGGCATAACCATGAACTCAAAGTGTCCAAAATGACATTGAAATGTTGTCTTCTCTATGTCCTTCTCTCGAATGTTGATCTGATGATATCCAGATCATAGATCAATTTTTGAGAAGAAAACTACCCCTTGTAATTCATCCATCAACTCATTAATGCGTGCGATAGGGTACCGGTTCTTGATGGTTTTCTTGTTCAAGGCTCGATAATCAATGCACATCATCATGGTTCCATCCTTCTTTAGAACTAAGACAACTGAAGAAGCAAATGGGCTACTGCTCATTCTAATGTGTCTCATCGCCAACAATTCCTTGATTGCCTTCTCTATCTCATCCTTAAACCTCCTAGGATGATGATAGGGGGGGGGGTGATCATAGGTTTGGCCCCCTCCTCCAACTCAATGGGGTGCTCAAACCCCCTATCAAGTGGTCTCCCTGGTGGAATTGCCTCAAAGACCTGCTGATGTCGTCCCAATAAATTCTTGATCTCTGTATGGTATTGTTGTCGACCTTCCGAATCCTTCTGAGTAGTGATCAAGCATTCTGCGACATATGCTACCTCCCCATGTCTAAATATCCTCTCCATGCTCTTGGCTGAAACTATCCTGGGTGCTCTTGTTGACATGCCTCTTAGAACAACCTTCTTCCCATCCTGATCACTGAATGCCATTTCCAAGGTTTGGTAGTTGGTAGTGATTTTTCCCAAGGTAATCATCCACTGAAATCCTAACACCACATCTGTTTCCGATAGGTCAACCACATAAAATGTGTCTGTCGCTGTGTAGTTTCCTAACTTCATCTCTAAGTTTGGAACTCTGTCTAGACACTCCACTATGTGGCCATCTGCTACCGCAACAACAAACCCCTCAAACTCCTCTATCTGAAGTGCTCGTCTCGATACTAGTGAAGCATTGATGAAGTTGTGGGTGACCCCACCATCTATCAGGGCAATTTCCCATTACCCCTGAATAATCCCTCTAATACAGAGGTTATCATACCTGGGAACACAAAAAAGGGTCACTATGACACCTCCCTTTATTGGTTTCCTCCTTTTAGCCTGTTCTGGCGGTTGTGGGACTACTGGAGGATGGGCTCCTGCCGGTGTCGGTGGTCTATGGGGAGGTTGCTCCTCTGTTGATGCTGACTCCTCCTATGAACTAGTGGATCCACTATCCTTCTCCTCCTCCTCACTGTCCACGCTATCTGCTGCTACCTCCATATAATGAATCTCTCCCTTGCCCATGCACCTGTGGCATGGGACCCAAGGATCTTTGCAGCTGAAGAAAAGCTTCTTCCTCATAAGCTCTCACCTAGTCTCATCATCCAAATTCTCCTTGCCCTTCCATTCTCCCTAGAATGGCTTCCTGTCTTGATCCCTCTAGGGCACAAACGGTTTGGAGAAAGTTTTGGTCTTTAGCACTAAGTCTACCAGATCTCGAGTGCGAAGGATGGCATATTGCAAAGTGGGAGGCCTGTATGCCTTCACCCATCCTCTCAAAGGCTCTGTGATTCCTTCTGTGAATAGCATGATCAGCCTAAGCTCTGATATATCTATCACTGCCATGGCTACCCGCTGAAACTTTGTGATGAACGCCTCTGCTATGCTAGTTTGTCTCAACTAGGCTAGATCCCTGAAGTGTATCTCGGGGTCCTTTTTGTCAAACCTGTCCATGAACCTATCTGTAAACTCCTTATAGGAGGTGATGCGACTGTGACCCAATGTCACCAATCCATGATACCACCACTCGTGTGCCTCACCCTCCAAGTGTAAAGTCACAAAACTGATGGCCTCTGTATCGGTCATCTGGTTGAGCTTGTAATACGTGTCTAGCTTCTATACCCAAGCTATGGTGGTGTATTTTGATGATCCGTTGAAAGAAGGGATGGTGAGTTTCCCAACTTTTCGGATGAAATCAGGGTTATGCCCCTGCTACTGTTGTGGTCCTCCCCTCTACGGCTATCTAGGGAGGTTCCTGAGTCTGAGTGCACAGTACTCGACTAAGTTCATGTCCTGATGGAAGTCATGACCCAATGCTGCATACTCCCTCCTATACTCTGCAATGTCGTCAGCATGAGTGGGTGGCCTCTGTGCCATAAGTGGCGGTGCTGCTAATGGGGGTGCCCTCTGGAAACTAGGAAACAAGGGTTTGGGAATCCTACTCGTAGAGGTGTATGTGCAAGAGGGTGACTGGGGTCTACTGCCTACTCCCGAGTTCCATTGTGCTGCATGCGGGACTTGTGTATCTGGGGTGCCCACTCTAGCCAATCTATCAACCACCTGTGCTAAGGACTGAGACATGGTCTGTTGACTAGCTAACATATCATTGATAACCTGCATGAAAGATACCTCTGGATCTATGGGGCCTTGCCACTGCCCTCTGGTCACTCATATCTATCTCCTAACATCCTCTCTGCCTTGTGCTCAACCTCACGCTCTGCCCTTCTCTCTGCTTCTTTGTGTGCCTCTTCCTCTTCCTCTTAGCTAGGAGGAAAAGGGGGAAAATTAGACCTATGCCTTCTTTCCTGATGCCTGTTCTAGGTGACATATTCGTCACCTATGTGTTCACGACCCTCTAGGTATTTTGTTGCACTCATTGTATTTAGTCACAGGCTGGAAGGACTAAATCTCTGATACCACTGTAATGTTCCTGACTTGGCTAGTCTAGGAAACATTGCTAATGTGTGTGTAGGATCAAAGGTTTACAACATATAAATGATCATACAAATAATAAACGCGACAAAGGAATGCAAAGTTTGTATTATGATATCTATGTGGATTACAGAATGGCTGAATGCAGCTAAATAAACTGACAATACTCGACTAGATCAACAAACAAAGGATCTTAGCTGGAATACAAATAAGCAATTGTGGCTGAATAAAATAACAGCACTCGACTAGATCAAAAGACAAAAGGATCTTAGCCGGAATAAAAATAAGCAACTAAAAGATAATACCCGAAATATCGGAGCATTGCAAAATCAATGAAGAATGATGGAAGACCTGGATGATCTTCCTAGTGAACTGGTGTCTAACTCTTGGAATACACTGAACTGTCTCTCCTAAGATGCACCTCTTCTCATCAATGACAAGTCATAATCTGCATAATGATGAATTAGGTCGCTAACCCTTCCTTTATAGCTTTCCAAAACCCTAAATCATGTTGAAACCCTAATTCACTATTGACTTCCAAAACCCTAAATCACTGCTGAAACCCTAATTCACTGTTGACTTCTATTTTTAGCTCATAATGACTTAAAAGTGATTTTAAACCTTTTTATCTCAATGTCACTTTTCAAATATAACACTTGTGAATGAAGTGACCTCTAGTAACCCTGTTTACCCCTCTTTGGCCCTGGCTATAGTCTAACGGGGTGGTTTAGACCATTAAGCCTCCTCTCTAGAGCTCCTATTTGGAAAGGGGCATTACAGTTGGGCATGTGGATGAGTTTCAAACTAGATTCGATTTGATACACCTCTTGCTCGTATGGGTTTAAGTCTGCTTTCAATTAGTGGGGTTATGGTTTTATTATTTTAAAAGGATTCGAAAATGTAGGGTTTCAATTTTCCTTTCTATCTCGACTTGCTCTTATTTTCATATTCAAGGATCATTTTGAGAAATTGTTTATCTTTAAATAATAGATGTGGAACCCTACGAAACCCTCTATTCAGTTTTTTGAATTTCATTACCAACATTTGGGTCTACTTATTGATACTTTAAATTTGCAAAGGAATACTTCTTATGCTCACAACCAAGTTGGAACTGTTATATTGAAATTGGTGTTAATATTTCCAGCCTATGCATACCCCAACAATATATTCTTTGGTTCATTATGGTTATGGCATGTTGATGATAACTTAGAAAAAATTGAAGAACATTATATTCTTGTTGATTAATTGGGTTGGTTGTCATTGATGTCAACCCTTGAAGAAAGTTCAATAGCGCGTTTTGGTAGCACAAAGGTTTGGGTAATGGACCCAATATTGTTTGATGGATAATGGTATGCATTTTTATATATATGCAAGTAAGACTATTCTATATGGATAGTACATGTCATGTCATTTTCGGTGGTATGTGGAACGTCACATAACTCCTCATGGTTAGAGAGTTATGGCCATGTGAAGTTGGAGAACCCTCATGAGTCATCTAGAAGCCCCAAAAGGTCAAAGTAGTCAAAATGTTTGCAAAGAAGAAATTATTTAAATAATAAAGTGAAGTGATGAGTGTACTATAAGTCAAATAGGATGCAAAATAAATTATTTAAATAATAAAGTTAATGGAGAACTTACTAATGATGGAAAGTGGTTAAGTTAAGTGGGCAAGTGGTTATAAGTGGGTTAACCCTAAAATAATGAAAGTGGGTTAAGATGGTTAAAAGATAACCAATTGAGGATGCTACATGAAAGTATAAATAATAGGCAAGACTCTCTCATTTAAATATAATTGAACCTATTGAATATCATTGAATATCTATTTTGTGAAAGGTTATTTGGGTAGGTATTATTCATCGAGAAAAGTGTGGTAGAAAAAAGTTTGACAAAAAAATTGCGACAGAAAAAGTGCGGTAGAAAAATCGCGACAGAAAAATGCGACAGAAAAATCGAGACAAAAAAATCACGACAGAAAAATCTTGGCAGAAAAATCGCGGCATAAAAATCGCGGCAGAAAAAGTGTGGCAGAAAAATCGCGGCAACAACATGGTTGGGTTCTATTTATGAGAGATATGGCACATCTTGTTTGAGGTATGTTTTGTGAGCTAGGTTTTAGCTCTTGAGATGGTATTGGATGTTCATTATTGTGACATATATTAGATTTGTTGAGGGATACTGTTGGTATGTTGTTGTTGGTATTTGGCATATGGGTATTGGTATTTTGGTTGTGATGTATTGCTGAAGTTGTTGGTTTAGATTGAGGCTACATAACAATGAGTTTGTGGCACATTTTTTGATGTAAGGGTTTATGGTATTTGGTTTATGGATAGAGTGATGAATTGTTAGATAACTTTTGATGGTTATATTGGTGTATGTCTTTGGTATATGGTTGAGGTACATGTTGGGTACATGGTTGAGATAAGTAGTTGATGACTTGGCACATACATGAGGTGTATAGTTGATGATGTTGGTACATCTTGATGAGTCATAGTTGATGTACAGTTGATGCATGATTGGTACATACTTGGTACATGGTTGAAGGCACTTGTTAGTAGTATTGTTGACACATCGTTTATAGATGATGTAGCATACTTATCTTGGTAGATCTGATTTGGTTGATAATATTGATGAGACATGTTGTTGTGATAGGTTGTTTGGAGAGGTTGTTGTGACAATTTATTTGTACAGGTTTGGTGCATGGTTGATGCACTTATTGATGGTACAAGTTGAGGTACAAGTTGATGCATAGTTGATGCATGGTACATATTGGTTTAGGTTATTAGTACAGGTTGTTTGGTGTAGGTTGATTGGTACATGTTGTTACGGGTTATTGGTATAGGTTGACAATGACAGGTTGACAGTGGCAGGTTGTCTACATTTGACATTTATATTTCAGGGCGGTTGGATGGAGCAAGGATAGGTGGTTGTAGCCACCTTCCGGTTGTAGCCGGAGAACATAGGGGGTTGTATCCTCCTTCTGGTTGTAGCCAGATAATTGGGGTGTTGGAGCTTCCCTCAGGTTGTAGCCTGAGAAACTAGGGGGTTGGAGCCTCCTTCCAGTTGCAGATGGAAAACAAAGGAAGTTGGTGATTCCAATGAATGTAACTCTTAAACACATATAAGAAAAAACATTATGTGGTTTTCTCCCGCTTTGGGTTTCCACGTAAAACACTGGTGTACTGTGTATGTGTATGATTGCTCATTTGTTCATTGTTCATTTACTTTGCAACTATTGGATGATAATTCTACATTGATATAACACTTGCATTTTGTGGTTGAAAGGGATTGAATTGCTATATTACTGATTCACCCCCCCTCTCAGTAATCCAACAATTGGAATTAGAGCAGGTTCCTTCAGAAATCAGTTTAACCACTGAAAGGTAGATCATGGAGAGCAAAAACATGTATAAAAATGGAATACCATAGTTTGATGGACAAAAGTATGCATTTTGAAGCAGAATGATGAACACATATATACATGCACAAGGATTTGAAATTTGACAATCTGTTGTAGATGGATACAAATAACCAACAGTTCCCTCGACAAATTAAAGAACAATAAAACTCAGGAAAAATAATTCCAAAGCCACAAATGCACTTCTGAATGGTCTTTGTGAATCAATATACACCAAACTTATACATTGTAAATCCTATAAAGAAATTTGGGATAAGCTTCAAAATATTTATGAAGGAGATTCAAAAGTCAAAGCAACGGAGCTTCAAACTTACAGATGTTAGTTCAAACAACTAAAGATGAAGGAAGACGAGAATATTGCAACTTACTTATTAAGAGTCGATGAAACAATAAATGCAATCATATGATTGGGAGAAGAAATTAAAGAATCTGTAATTGTTCAAAAGGAACTAAGATCCCTTCCTATGAGATTTTATCCTAAGATATCAGAACTAGAATAAAGAGAAGATCTAGACTTAATAAGCATGGATGAACTACATGGAATATTCACAACATATGAGATGGAAAATGAACAGGGAAATCCAGATATAAAAGAAACAACTTTCAAAGCATCCAAAAGTTCAAAGCAAAAGGGAAAGCAAAAGGAAAAATAAAATAGCAACAACAGTGACATCTCGGAAGATGATGAAGAAATGACCAACTTTGTCAAAGGATTGAACAAAGAAACCAACGAAAGATATAAAGGTAAGTTTCCATTGATTTGTTTTAATTGTGATAGTATTGGTCATTTTTATAACAAATTTCCTCATAAGAAAAATAAGAGGAATGATGAATATTACTCAAATAGCAAACAAACATATCAAGGCAAAAGAACCACAAATAAAGCTTTAAAGAAAAGCTTATGCACCAAAGAAGACATCTCCTCATCAGATGAAGATGAAGTCAATGACAATGAAACAAAAAGAGTTATATTCATGGTAGTAGAAGACTCTGATAAATAAGACACCGAAGAAGAATATGAAGAGACCAAAGTTTACTACCGAGAATAATTGTTGTGTGTCATAAGAAGAGAAAAGAATAAAAACAAGAATCTACAAGCAAAACTAGAAAAGAAAGAAGACACTCAGGAATTAGAACAAATGATAAAAAATTTGAAGGTTCAAATAGAAAAAGATAAAATAATTGAAGAAGTACTCAAAGAACAACTAGAAGAAATAGAGAGGATCATTGGAAATTTGGAAGCAGAGATTGTCACATTAAGAAAGGATCTTCAAGAGAAAAATATGCAGAACAAATCAAAAGTTTTGGATAACATTATCAACAGTCAAAAGCATTATCATGACAAGTCCGGACTTGGATACAATTAGACAAAAATGGATCAAGCTCCAAAACAAGCTCCAAAACAACAGAACAAGAAACATATCCAAAAATCTATGCAGAAAAAATCAAAGGGGATATGAAGACCTACAAAGAATATTACAGGGACACTCCTCCACTGAGAAGATTCAGATTTCAGAATCAATGACCGACAGATAGGCCTTAGGAAGAAGAAGGATTCAGAAGAGAAACTCCTTTCAGAAGATATTCAACTCCCAGGTATCAAACTATATTTTTTGGTTTATGTTATGCATGTAATAATTTTGGACATAAATTTATGAATTGCAGAGCTAATAGCAGGAACATAAACAACTTTGAAAGGCATACCCAAAAGGGTTATCTAAGAGGGTCCAGTGAAGCACAAAGAATAATTTTCAATAGGTTTGAATCATTGAGCACTGAAGTGGAATGCTACAAGTGTAACGACTTTGGACACATGGCCAAAGATTGCTGAATGACAGTTCCTCCTACAGAACCACAACAAAACAATAACAGTCACAGACATGAACCTCAAAAGAGAACATGGATAAGAAATAAGAATCAATATAGCAATGAAGAATACACTCTCTCTCTACAAGCTAAGCAGAAGAAACGTGGTTGGTATGTTGACAGTGGTTTTTCAAAACAAATGAAAGGTGATACAGACAAGTTTCTTACATTAAGAAATGAAAGAGATGGACTAGTCTCCTTCGAAAATGATGATTCAACTAAAATCATTGGAAAATGCACATTCATAATTGGAAACAAGAATACCAAGGCATAAAATGTTCTACTAGTAGAAAATATGAAACATAATATTCTAAGTGTGAGTCAAATGTGTGACCAAGGTCATAAAGTTACTTTCGATTCACAAAAGTGTGAGATAAGAAAAGAAAGTTCAAGAAAATTGATTGCAACAGCTGCAAGAACTTCAAGAAACATATAGGTATTAAGTGAAATTGGCAATGAAAAGTGTTGTCTAGGAAAGGAAGATGAAAGTTGGCTATGGCACAGAAGAATGGGTCGCATACACTTTGATAACCTTGTCAAAGTCAACAAAAAGGAAACAGTTACAGAAATGTCCTAGATTACGAAACCAACCAACAATTTATGCAAGCATTGTCAACAAGGAAAGCAAACAAAGACCATGTTTAAATCAAAGGAATATTCAATGACAAGACCACTGAAAATTGTGCATACTGATTGAGTTGGACCAACTACAACAAAGGGTTTAAAAGGTGAGAAATAGTTTATGTTATTAGTTGATGATTATACAAAAATGATTGCAGTTTGCTTTCTCAGGAATAAGTTAGAAGCTTTTGAAAACTTCAAGGTCTACAAGGAAATGGTTGAAAATGAAATGGATTCAAAAATCAAATGTTTGAGATCTGATAATGGAGGAGAGTTAACTTCAAAGGAATTTATGGACTACTGCAACAGACATGGAATAAAAAGACAATTCTTCGTTTCTAGGACACCTCAATAGAATGGAGTTGTTGAAAGAAAGAACATGATAGTACAGGAAATGGCTTGAACAATATTAATGTATTTCAAATTGACATATATCTTTTGGACACATGGAGTGCATACATCATTTCACATTCAAAACAGATTAATGCTTAGAAACAACACTGAAAAAACACCCTACGAGCTATGGAAAGGAAGACCAACAAATGTGAAGCACTTCGGAGTATTTGGAAGCAAATGCTACATCAAAAGAGACGATGGAAGAATGAGAAAATTTGACTCTTGTGTGGAGAAAGGAGTACATGTTGGTTACTAAAGTACAAGGAAAGCATACAAGTGTTACAATATGAGGTTGGACAAAGTTGTGGAAAAAATCAATGTAACAATCGATGAAACATGTGGACAAGAATTAAAGGAAGAAGAAAATGAATCAATGGAACAACTTTACGAAGAAGAAGCAGAAAATGAAGAAGAAGTAGAAGGGGAAGATGAAGAGGATCAAATAGAAGTAGAAGAGAAAATTCAACAAGTGCCTCTAAAGACACCTAGAAAACAAGTACAGAAGAATCATCCTTCAGATTAGATTGTCAGAAACAAAGATGGAGGAGTTGAGACTAGAAGAAGAATCTGTTCACCAGAACAAACACACCTAGCACTCTCATCTACGATTGAACCAAACAATTTTGAAGAGGCCATCAAGGATGAATTTTGGAATAAGGCCATGGATGAAGAATTGGATCAAATAGAGAAGAATGACACTTGAGAATTGGTTCCAAGATCAAAGAATAAGAATATGATTGGCACAAAGTGGGTATTCAGAAATAAATTGAATGAAGATGGACAGGTTACAAGGAACAAAGATAGATTGGTATGCAAATGATACGCACAGGTTGAAGGAATCGAATTTGAAGAGACATTTTCCCCAGTTTCCAGAATGGAAGCAATTCGATTGCTTTTAGCTTATGCTTGCTCCAAGAATATTAAAGTATATCAGATAGATGTAAAATCATCTTTTCTGAATGGGGAACTTGAAGAAGAAGTCTACATTGAACAACCAGAAGGATTTCAGTTGTTAGAGAACATAGACTATGTCTGTAAATTGAAGAAGGTATTTTATGGTCTAAAATAGGCTCCTAGAGCATGGTACTCTAGACTGGATAAATATATACAACATGCAGGGTTCAGAAAAAGAAGTGCAGACAACAACCTCTACATCAAGGTAAATCAAGATAGTATTTTATTAATTGAATTTTATGTTGATGATATTATTTTTGGAAGCAATGATGACAGGTTAAGCCAGAAATTTGCAAAGGATATGCAGAATGAATTTGAAATTTCATTACTCGGAGAACTATCCTTCTTTCTAGGTCTTTAGATACGTCAAAGCAACCAATGCATTTTTATTTCTCAAACTAAGTATATCAGAGAAATGCTAAAGAGGTTCGGAATGGAAGATTGCAAACCAATTACCACTCCTATGAAAACCAATTGTAAGTTGAACAAAGATGATGATTCAAAGTCTACATACCAGAGGCAATATAGGTCAATGATTGGTAGCTTACTATATGTCACAACATCTAGACCAGATGTAATGCAGGAAGTTGGACAAGTGGCATGATTTCAAGAAGCACCAAAGGAAACATATGTCGTAGCAGTGAAGAGGATTTTCATATATCTCAAAGGAACATAAGAGTTTGGATTATGGTATCCAAAAGGAAATGATCTATCACTTATTTCCTACACAGATGCAGATTGGGCAGGTTGCATTGATGACAGACGAAACACCAGTGAAGCAACGTTCTACTTGGGTGAGTGTTTAGTATCATGGATAAGCAATAAACAATCATCAATATCCTTATCTACAACCGAGGTAGAGTATATTGTAGCAACAACATGTTGTACACATGTTCTATGGATGAAACAAACTCGGACAGATATACAGGTTGAGTATGATGAGCCCATTCCAATCTATTGTGATAATACAAGCGCCATCATTATATCAAATAACCCGATGATGCACTCCAAGACGAAGCACATTCCAATCAAGTATCACTTTCTACGGGAACAGGTTGCATAGAAGAACATCAGAGTTGAATATATGGGCACAAAAGAACAAGTGGAAGACATATTTACAAAACCGATTCCACGGGAAGCCTTTGAGTATCTTTGCCAGAGACTCAGAGTAATTTCTACTCCAAAATAAATGCTTTTGAATGCTTATCTTATATGTCTTAGATTTACATGAGGAAGAATGATAAAGATGACAGTTTAGGTCAGGAGATCAGTTTCATGAAGAGTTGAGTCAGGGGGAGTATGCCTAAGGACAGTTTGGGGAGCAACCTCAAATGGAAAGATACCTTTTCCATTGATGACAAAGGGGGAGAGATTTATCAGATGCAGAGCACACATGCATGGTTCCAGGGGGAGCATGAGTGATATGGATTCAGTATTGCATGACTTGACTTCAGTATTGCATCAGAGTGTTTCCATTAATGCCAAAGGGGGAGATTTTTGATTAATTGGGTTGGTTTTCATTGATTTGGGTAATGGACCCTAGTTTTTTTGATGGATAATGGTAGGAGTTTTTATATATTTGAAGGTAAGACTATTCTAGATGGATAGTACATGTCATGTCATTTATGGTGGTATGTGGAATGTCACATAACTCCTCACGGTTAGATATTTATGGTCATGTGAAGTTGGAGAACCCTCATGAGTCATCTAGAAGCCCCAAAAGGTCAAAGTAGTCAAAGTGTTTGCGAAGAAGAAATTATTTAAATAATAAAGTGAAGTGATGAGTGTACTATAAGTCAAAGAGGATGCAAAAGAAATTATTTAAATAATAAAGTTAATGGAGAACTTACTAATTATGGAAAGTGGTTAAGTTAAGTGGACAAGTGGTTATAAGTGGGTTAACCCTAAAATAAGGAAAGTGGGTTAAGATGGTTAAAATATAACCCCTTGAGGATAAATAAGAGGCAAGGCTCTCTCATTTAAATACACTTGAACCTATTGAATATCTATTTTGTGAAAGGTTATTTAGGTAGGTATTATTGATAGAGAAAAGTGCGGCAAAAAAAGTGTGGTAGGAAAAGTGAGGCAGAAAAAGTGCGACAGAAAAATCGTGGCAGAAAAAGTGCAGCAAAAAAATCACGACAGAAAAAGTGCAACAGAAAAATCGCGGCAGAAAAATCGCAACAGAAAAAGCGTGGCAGAAAAATCACGACAGAAAAATGTAGTTGGGGTCTATTTATGAGAGATATGGCACATCTTGTTTGAGGTATGTTTTGTGAGCTAGGGTTTAGCTCTTGAGATGGTATTGGATGTTCAATATTGCTACATATATCAGATTTGTTGAGGGATACAGTTGGTATTTTGTTG
>ML780894.1:617306-648899 GCA_009831015.1 Picea engelmannii | reverse complement strand
TTTATGAGAGATATGGCACATCTTGTTTGAGGTATGTTTTGTGAGCTAGGGTTTAGCTCTTGAGATGGTATTGGATGTTCAATATTGCTACATATATCAGATTTGTTGAGGGATACAGTTGGTATTTTGTTGTTGGTATTTGGTGTATGGGTATTGGTCTTTTGGTTGTGATGTGTTGTTGAAGTTGTTGGTTTAGCTTGAGGCTACATAAAAATGTGGTTGTGGCACATGGTTTGATGTAAGGGTTTATGGTATTTGGTTTATGGATAGAGTGATGAATTGTTAGATAACTTTTGATGGTTATATTGGTGTATGTTTTTGGTATATGGTTGAGGTACATGTTGGGTACATGGTTGAGACAAGTAGTTGATGAGTTGGCACATACATGAGGTGTATAGTTGATGATGTTGGTACATATTGATGAGTTATAGTTGATGTCCAATTGATGCATGATTGGTACATACTTGGTACATGGTTGGAGGAACTTGTTAGTAGTATTGTTGGCACATCGTTTATGGATGATGTAGCATACTTGTCTTGGTAGATCTGATTTGATTGATAGTATTGATGAGACATGTTGTTGTGATAGGTTGTTTGGAGAGGTTGTTGTGACAATTTATTTGTATAGGTTTGGTGCATGGTTGATGCACTTATTGATGGTACAGGTTGAGGTACAGGTTGATGCATGGTACATGTTGGTTCAGGTGGTTTGGTGCAGGTTGATTAGTACAGGTTGTTACAGGTTATTGGTATAGGTTGTCAGTGATAGGTTGATAGAGGCAGTGGTTGATTCAATGACAATGACGGGTTGTCTACATTTGGAATTTATATTTCAGAGTGGTTGGATGGGGCAAGGACAAGTCGTTGTAGCCACCTTCTGGTTGTAGTCGGAGAACATAGGGGGTTGTAGCCAAAAAATTTGGTAGTTGGAGATTCCCTTAGGTTGTAGCCTGAGAAACTAGGGGGTTGGAGCCTCCTTCCAGTTGCAGTTGGAAAACAAAGGAATTTGGTGCTTCCATTGAATGTAAGTCTTAAAGACATATAAGAAAAAACATTATGTGGTTTTCTCCCACTTTGGGTTTTCACGTAAAACATTGGTGTATTGTGTATGTGTATGATTGCTCATTTTTTCATTGTTTATTTACTCTACAACTATTGGATGATAATGCTACACTGATATAACACTTGTATTTTGTGGTTGAAAATGATTGAATTGATATATTACTAATTCACCCCCCCTCTTAGTAATCCAACAATTCTTATACATAAACCCTACTTGGATTGCACTATGGTTTTGACAATTGCTTGATATAAATATTCAAACATTTATGGTATATGCAACAAAACAAGAATGAGACTTAGTTCAATCAGTTGGTATATGAAAGAGTGATCAAACCCTACATTATTCTCAACTTTAAAGACAAATCTTGAACTGTTATACCTTGAAAGGATTAGAGATATGGATCTTTCATACTAAAATTGTTTGGTGGAATTCTCTATAACATTTGTTAATTTATTTTAATTAAACTCTAAGAAATAAAAAGGAAAATAACTACAAAGTTTTATTTGAGGTATTGAACTATTTTCATTGGTTGATGATTGATAAAAAAAAATTGTTTGTAGAAAGAGCATTCATCATTTTCATTTCACATCCATTGTTTCACATTATGCAAATTATATAGCCCCTCATTTTTCCCAAAATCCTTTTATTATTCCCATGTTCTATTTTCAAAGAAAATGTGATTGTACAGAAGCTCTCTAATTTGGAAAGTTTGATAAAGGGCAGATTTCATGTAAGAATGGTGTACAGTATTGGATGAAATATTCAGTAAAATGAAGACGATGATATTATTAAATTCAATGTTGTGCTTATGAATTGGTTTTGTTTTAGAATAGTAACCATTGTTTCCCTTTCATAAATACCACCTTTCATTCATTACAAATCCAATCATATCCTATATGTCATTGAATTTCCCTATTCTAACTATGACAATTATGGACTGAGGTCAGTTGATCCAGGAGGATCCTAGTGGCCACCCACCTATTCCAACTGATTCAAAACATTTTTTTGGCAACTTACTATTTTTAGCATTTTTTCGGGTCTTAAACTTCTGGGGTCATTTTGAGGGCCTAAACAACCCTTTTTCACGATCGAGAACCTTAATGATATATGAAGACTCTCATTGATCCTATGAAATTAAGATCCTCATCAAGACCCTTCCAACGAGCTATCGTGTGCCATAAACGAAGATCATATGCAAAAGTTATGACCCCAAGAAGTTGATGTACTAACTTACCCCAACAGAGCCCACATGAATTTTGACACTTCATCTCCTAGAGTTAGGTTTTTGGATGTCTAGGGTTTTGGAATTCATGTTTATTGTAAAAAAGGCCTTTAGAGCCTCATTGTACTCATCTTCTTGAGAATGAGCGTAACTGTCACATCTCTTCTCAAAGATAAGCTACCACCATTCTAGCAAGCTTGTTTTCAGTCTGCATTTTACAGTTTCAACATATTTCTTATTTAATAGAAGTCAAGTTTTACTGTATCTATGTTATTATTCATCGTGCCTCTGTGTTAATATTATAATCCCGTATTTTCATTTCATACCGCTCATAAATCTGGATCAATGGTATCAGAGTGGTTTTCTCCTTGTCATTGTTTAGTGCATGTTCCCGACGTGGTTAGGGTATAGAGAGTTAGGTCTCAAGCTTGTTTCTCTTGAGGACAACTTCTCTCACATGCCCAAGAAACCATCCATGGAGGGAAAAAATAAAGATGACAAGACATGAGATCCTTTCAAAATGTTGCTTGAGGAAGCCCTCTAGTGATATAGGAACGAGATGATGGATAGCTTTGCACAAATCCTTTGATGGTTGTCGACAAGCGATGCATCCACCTCAAGCGGAGGCTCTGCCTATTCAAGGTACATATCAATTTTGATATTCCTATATTTTAACGGAAAATAGATGTGGATGTTGTATATAAATGGTTAAACCTTCTAAAAGGGTATTTTTCTGTCCACAACTTTTCTGATAGAGAAATGATTACATTTGCGCTCCTCAAGGTCATCCCCCATGTCAAATATTGGTGGGAGATTTTTTGTGAGCAAAAGGAAATAGAGGGATCCAAATTATTTGCAATTTCACCCACTTGAGTTTCTTTTAGGGATGCTATTAGGGAACAATACTACCCTATTAGAAGTTATGATGACTTATATACAAGATGGACCACATTGTGGTAGGAAAGAGACCAAACAGTGCCAGATTTCACCAATGTCTTCCATACCTTGCGCACCAAGATGGGTATCAAATATTATGAGCGGCGTCTGGTGCTCAAGTACTGTGGTGGTATGCATAGATACATCCAGACATAAATGGATATTTTGGACATCTCATCCTTGGGCGTGGCCTATCGATATGCCGTCAAAATCAAGAAGAAGCTTAAACAAAAGACGTGGCAGTTTGGGTCAAGGAACCCCTCATAGAAGAAGCAGGGAAAGGGAAGCCCCAACCCATAGAAAAAAGGACAGAGAAAATATGGACAACCTTAGGACAACCATTCCAAGTCGCAAGCAAAGAAAGAAAATGGAAAGACAAAGAAGGATATCGAGAAGTGGTGCGACTTCCATAAGATCCCCCGACATAAAACTGTTGATTGTCACTCAAAACAATGATTAGTGGCTGAGGTGAAAGCCTCTGAATCATATGCGGGCTCTGACTTTGAGTCAAAACCAGAAAAGGGGAGACAGATCATTGATGCAGAACCTAGTGCCATCATTGCTACCACCAAGATCTATCCCGGTGAACCTGATGAGATAGAGGAAGGCGAGTGTTTCTTTCATTCACAGATGTGGGTGAAAGGCACTCCACTGCACTTCATCATTGATAGAGGTAGCCAAAACAACCTCATCTCAGTAGAGGTCATCAAGCGGCTAGCCCTACTAACAACACCACACTCACAACCCTACACCATCGGATGTCTCCACTAAGGAAGTGATCTTCGCGTCAACCAACAGTATCACATGTCATACGACATCAATCCATTCAAAGATGAGGTATTGTCTGATGTTTCTCCCCTTGAATTTTTTCATGTTCTTTTGGGCCAACCTTATTTATGGAAACATCACATTGTATATGATTCTAGGCCTTGTAGTGTTATTATTACTTTGAATGGGAAATTGTATTGGATACCCGAAGTAGTCTCACCTAGTGTTATTTCCTTGATCTTTGCCAAGCAATGCAGGAAGGTCATTTATTAGACTGAGAAGTTTATCTTCTTCATGATTCGATCTCAAAATGAGTGAAAGTTTGCAGCCACATCCATGGCCTCTGCATTCGACCTCTCCACGCAGCAAAATCAAGTGGATAAGGTCGTGGAAGAATACAAAGACATCTTCTCATCATCTACTGGGGTACCTATGCACTGTCACGTCAAGCATTCCATCGATCTGACCCCCAGAACATCGCTACCCAATGGGCCAGTCTATCACTTCTCTCTTTTAGAAAATGAGGAGATCCGGTGCCATATCTAAGAACTGCTCCACAAGGGGCACATCTGACCCAGTTCATCACATTGTGGAAGCCAAATCGTGTTGGTGCAAAAGAAAGACAGGACCTGGCGACTCTGCATTGATTACCAGGCCCTAAAAAAATCATAGTTAGGAATTGGTACCTGATTCCCCAAATCAACGACCGCGTTGATCAAATCAAGGGGGATAAATACTTTAGTAAGATTGATATGAAGTCTGGCGACCATCAGGTCCCAATAGAGAAGACATATGTATGGAAGATTGCCTTCAAGTCAAAAGAAGGTCTTTTTGAATGGTTGTTCATGCCCTTTGGTTTGAAAAATTCCCCAACAACTTTCATGAGGATGATGGATGATATCTTGTGACATTTCACTAACTCTTTTGTAGTGGTGTATATGTATGACATCCTAATATACAACTAGACTTGGGAGAAACACTTGCAACATATTCAACAGGTTCTGCAAACTTTGTGATAGCACAAGCTATATGCCAACTTGGAAAAATGTTATTTTGGCATGGAAAAGGTCTAGTACCTAGGATACATTGTTGATGCACTTGGAGTGCATGTGGATCCAGCCAATATCCAAGTCATTTGTGACTGTCCAGCCCCAACCACACTCACTGATCTTTAGAGCTTCTTAGGCCTTGCCAATTTCTATCACAGGTTCGTGTTGGGATTCTCCCATATTGCATGGGCCCTCAGCTAAGTCACCAAGAGTGGTGGTAAGGCCAAATTTGTGTGGGGCCTGTGCCAACAACAAACATTCGATGATTTGAAGTAGCTCTTGTGCTTATCCCCAATGCTTTAATTACCTGACATGCAAGAACCCTTTGATATCGAGACAGATGCTTCAGACTATGTTGTGGGAGAAGTCCTCACTTAGCACAAACACCTCGTGGCCTATCATAGTGAGACACTATCATATGTCCTTCATAAGTACCCTACTTACGACAAATAAATGTATTCCATTGTGTAATCCTACCGCCAGTGGAAGCATTATATTCTCGGGAAGGAGATGGTCATCCACACTGATCATAAGTTGTTGCAGTTCGTGCAGACACAAGACAAATTGTAGAATGACCTCCATCAGAAGTGGTCCACATATTTGCAGGAGTTCCACCTGAACATCAAGTATAAAACATGAAGTACCAACCAATTCATTGATTTACTTAGCTAACCTCTAGTCACGACACTCACCATGGTGCTAGACTCTTGCGGCCATAAGACCCAGATGGCCCCACTTCTATGAGATAGATATTGACTTCACAAACACCTACCAGATGTTGGGCGCAAACACAACTATCACTAATTTCGATCTTTAGGATGGGATGATGTGCCATTTTGGCCATCTCTATGTTCCATCAAGCGAGTGAGCGAAGCTAATTTGGGAATCCCACTATAGTCAGGTGGTAGGACACTTTGTCATGGAAACGACAGTGGCAGTTTTGTAGAGGAATTTCTTCTAGTCAAAACTTCGAAAATATGTCATCGAGTATATCCAGTCCTGCACCACATGAGCTATTGAAAATCGACCACTGAGAAAAAAGGCCTTTACCCTCCTCTTCCTACTCTCGACAGACCCTAGGAATCCATCTCAATGGATTACATGTCGATCCTTCCATCCACCAAGTGGGTAAATGACTATGTTTTTGTGGTTGTTGATCGCTTTTCTAAGATGGCGATTCTAGCCGCCTGCAAGAAGAGCATCAGAGCATAGGCCACTGCCAATATCTTCTTTGAACGAGTGTGCCTACACTTTTGGATCCCACAAACCATTATCTAAAATTGGGACAGTTGGTTCCTCGACACCTTCTAGTTGAGTCTCTAGTCACTGTTGGACACCAATCTCACCAAATCCACTCCCTTCCACCCTCAGACGGATGGCCAAATCAAGGTTGTCAACCGGATGATCATGCACATAATGTGCATGTACAATTCCAAGAACCCCCGCACATGGGATTAGATTCTTCCCTATGTTCATCACAACTACAATATAGCCATACATATCTCAACTAGCCACAACCCCTTTCAGGTGGGGTTGGGATTTCAATCATTGGGTCCCATGGATGTTGCACTACCCCTTGCGGCCACCCAGATAGACTCGTCCCATGCTCAAACTGAAGTTGAAAAATCCACCTATTTCACTGAGAATATCCAACACATTTGCAACTAGGTTCAGGATATTTTACAAAAGTCCAATGCCAAGTACAAGCAACACCATGATCAACACCAGGTGCCACACCAGTTTCAGGTGGGAGACAAAGTCTAGTTGCACTTGTAGAAAGAATGTCTTACATGGCCTCATCGAAAGCTTCGTCCAATCCATTATGGACCTTACACCATTACCAATGTTGTGGGTAAAAATTCTTTTGAGCTCAACATTCCCCCCTTCCTCTAATTTCACCTAATGTTCAATGTGGACCTCCTTCGACCCTATTTTCCACCATTATTGGACACCTCAGAGATAGCAGAACAATTGACACCAACATAGCTCAAACCTGACTACATGGAACATGATTCCACTAATCATATCATGGAAACATAGATCAAGGGAACTCTCCAGCACATGATCCAACTTTATCGGGTTCTCAAAGTAGGGCATCTCCTTCTCCTACACCAAGGCAGGTGGGTCACCCGGGGCCAAATTCAATAGAAATTTCCTTATTTAATGGGGGAACTCAACACAATGTAGAAAATTTATTCCTAAGGGGGGATGATTTATCCATAAGTATATTAGTGGCCACCCACCTATTCCAATTGGCTCAAAACAATTTTTTGGCAACTTACTATTTTTAGCAGTTTTTTCAGGTTCCAAACTTTCGAGGCCACTTTGAGGGCCTAAACAACATTTTTTCATGATCACGCACCTCAATGGTAGTAAAAGGCTTTCACTTAACCTCTAAAATGAATCTCCTCGTCAAGATCTTTCCATTGAGCTATTGTGTGCCCTAAACGAAGATCGTATGCAAAAAGTACGACCCCGGGAATTTGATGTACTAACTTAACCCAACGAGGCCCACATGACTTTTGGCGCTTCATCTCCTAGGGTTAGATTTTTGGATGTGTAGGGTTTTGGAATTCATATTCATTGTAAAAAGGGACTTTAGAGCCTCATTGTACTCATATTCTTGTGAATGAGCGTAGTTGTCACATCTCTTCTTAGAGATAAGTTGCCACCATTCTAGAAAGCTTGTTTTTACTCTGCATTTTACAGTTTCAACATATTTCGTATTTAATAGAAGTCAATTTTTACTATTATTATTCACTATTCCTCTGTTTTAATATTATAATAATGTGTTTTCATTTCATTTCTCTCATAAATCCAGATTATCAACGAATCAAATATGATTGATACATGCAGAGTAATGGATTGATTGCATACATGTTTGTGTGTGGATTGATAAGAGCCAATGTTTTAAATTTATCTTTCGGAAAAGTAAATTGATGGTTGATTAGTCTTTTTTGTTTCATATGTTGATCTAAGTTTGTTTTTAGGCAATGATTTTCTTTAGCAGAGGAAGCCATGAAAAAGGTAGAGGTAGAGGCAAAAACAATTTTTGGCAGAGAGGTAACAAGAGACTTAGATTATCCATATATTTTGATGTTGATCCTCAAGAATTGAATCATCTATTTCAAGCCAGTTTCTTTAACTTAGTGGGACAAGGAGTGTTCCAGTCACATCCTCAACTAGAAAGGCGTCCTTACCAACCTCGCTCAAGGCTTTCTAATGTTCATGTTCCAACTCATGTGCCCCTCTAGCCAGAGGTTCTTATCAATGATGGCTGGAAAGATATTGTTCATCAACCTATATTCCATCAAGATGGTTGTCCCACAATATGTTTACCATTTCTACCTCTGCCTCCACTCAACCAACATGCTCAATATATTTCCCACATTGCATCCCCTTTCCAATCTTCACATGCAAACAAGAGATTCAAAACAACCATCCCTGAGCTTAAGTCAAGCAAAGACAAAAAAGTGGTCACTCATTCTAAGTCATCCAATGATTCCTCTCATTTAGTCACTTCCCATGCTCACCAAACTGATGAACACTCACGAGCCTTCAGTGAAGTTCACCCTCAAGCATCCAATCAACCACACTCTGAGAAGGCCAACTCAACAAACAAAGTAGAAAATGCAACAAGCAGTGAAAAGAAGCAGACTACTTCTCATAGTAAATATGGTTTTTGATAATTTATATGGTGAACATTGTTGGGCCTCAGAATTAGCATGTTTTATGATACCATTAGCCATTCTTTCACCTATTATTCCCTTCCATCTCCATTTACTTCATTAACCATATTACCATAATTGTTCACTTTCACCCCACACAAGCTTCACATTTCATGTGTACACTAAAATGGTCAATTTACCATGTTTTGTTACTTAGAATAGACATTGTGGTTTTCTAACTCACTTATGAAGTTCAATAGTTGTGTTGGCAATTTTGCAGCTGATTAGAAGTTTATATAGTCAAACTTTTCAAGGCATTTTTGAACAAATGAAGAGGAATATCAAAATATAAAATATGTGTTTTGTGTAGAATAGTTTCATTTAGGTGACTCGCGAGGAAAATATGTAAAAAGTGTAAACCAAGGGGTGTGTGTTTGATATTTCCAAAAACTAGTCATTCTAGCTCGAAATTCTAAAGTTAAGTGATTTGAACAAGTTGCACATACCCACATGTTAGGCGGAAATATTGTCGTTTAATCCCGTTGTAGTATTTGCCCAACTATTTAATTTGTCAATTTGAGATTCGTAGGCTTACGAAGCACACACACTATATATGCAGGACTGAAGTAGAAGTAATCTAATCTAAATTGCTGAAATTAAATTAATCTAGGAAAGCATTGAAAGACTAACTAGGAAAGCAATACAACACGTGAAGAGTTGAATGACAAAAGACATATGTGAGCTCACACAATATATCAATCTCAAATTATATTACAAGAGTCAAATGACAAAGCATGAAAGAATAACAAAGCTAAGAATCCCCTTCTCCTAATTACAAGACTAAATTATGAATAACATGATTCTAACTCCCAAGCTAATCTCCCAATTATGAATGATATGATGACCCTCATGAAGAGAGAACACTCTCTTATATACATGCGAGTCTTGAAGAGTGTCATAATTACAGATCCACTATTCTCTCAACCATTCTCAACTAATTTCCCATTATTAGAAGATATGATCCCTTCAAATCCTCCACACATCTCTCACATATCTTAGATAAGATATGCCATTCAAATCTTTCATGATCTTCTCCTTTGAATATGCTTGAATGATTGTCCCAAATATTCTTCAAATCTTCAAAGCTTGAAGATGAAATTCGAATTTGAGGCTAGGCGATAATATTTGACTTTGTTGAAATCTTCACATATGCTTGCACACATCATCAACTCATCCAACCTTGATATATAATGAAAATATGTTATTTTTCTAATATTTAATCACAAATTCACTTATAATATTGAAATTAATACAATGGAAAATAATAAGGAGAAACCCAAGTATCATTATGGAAATGGTATGATAAAAGGTTAATGGGATGATGAAATGTAAGGAACGGTGAAGGGAAAAGAGGATATAAATGTGACATTTCTGAGGCCCAACATGCCCCCCAACTCAACTTGTTGCATGTCCTCATGCAACCATGCATGGATCTGCTTAAGAATTTTTGGCATTCAAACTATGGCTTTGATTGATGATGTCCTTTTAATAATGAATATTTCCAGGATTTGAAATACAAGAGTAGCAACATGTAAAATACATGTGTAACAACATGTGAAATTTTCTTATGGTTGGTTCTTGTGTGACAACCATGAATACAAAAGATGTTGGTTCTTGTGTTAACAACATTCATTTCACTTATTTATTTTCTTGCTGCAATAATTTAGCCATATATTCACTAGAAATAATAAGCTATCAATGTGCATAAGAAAGCATCATTGTGTATAAGAAAGCCTTTTCTTTATCTTTATGAATCATGCCAATATGTATATCAATCGAAATGCAACAAAGTGTCGTTGGAAAATAAATGTTAGTGAATCATAAATGGAATGATGAGATGGTAAAATGGTAATGAATATGTGGTGAGATAGTCCCCCCCCCCCCACAACTGAATCGGTTGCATGCACTCATGCAACTTAATGTAGGTCATGGAAGGAAAGAGAGCATGGTGAGGAAATTTTCCAAAATATTCAAGTCAACATATAAAGAAGTGTGTGATTAAGGCTTAGAAAAGAACATACCTCCACTTACCCAAAATAGATGTGGCTATGGCGGCTGTTGGATCAGGAAAACGTGACTGGCGCTGTAGCTGCAACTGCTGGAGAAAATAATATCTGACTGTGACTGATGGAAGATGGAAGGTGTCACTACTGCAATATGACAAAAATGGAACTTCTAATGCTACTGTTGCTGTAACTGGATCATGGGAAGTGAAGGAATCTAAACAGCTACTGTTGAATCATGAAAAATGTGGAAGGTAGAGAATATGGAACTGTGGTACTCTCATAGATCGGAAATCAAACTACTGCAACTACTGAGGGGATCATGAAAAAGTGTATAGTCTTCACCTGCTACAAATCGATGGTACAATTCTAGTCATGTGAATAAATGTGTCGATGTCAAGCATGAAGACAAATCATTGGATTATCGACCATTTATGAATGTCGTTAACCAATGTGAGACAAACTCACCAGTGATGACAATGAGTGTCAAGGTACTCGAGTACATCTTGCGAAGTGAGAATATAGGTGTTGATGTCGAGCCACTTGCAATATCTAACAATTGAGGGACATTGATGTATTCCCATGATTGCTAGTGAGAGCGCTTGCCATTAAGGCATGTAAGCCTCAAGGTACTCAAAAAGGAACTCTAGTCTATATCCCAGATAAGGTGTTGAGGTCAATGGGGCAAGACTGTTGAAAGGTGAGCCTTAAGGAATCCCACATCAGTCAACATGAGTTTATAAAAAAAGTGGTAGGACTATAGATGGAAAGATCTCAGTAGAAACAAGGTTTATGGTAAGGAAATGTAATCATGGAAAGGGAATTGGTTTTATTCAGGAGGCAAACTGAAATGGAAAAAGAAAGAAAAAGTGAACTGAAAAAGATAAAGGAATGTATGCAACTTAGAAATGAATAGGCATGTGTGAAGTCATGAAATTTAAGGCAATGGAAGATGGTTTCAACACAGGATGACTAATTAGCTTTGAAGGAGGAATGGGGCAGTGTCACACCATGAAATTAGGCAAAATGTGGAAATAATAGTGTATCAGCATGGTCGTTGTGTAACAACAAACAACAAGATGCGCAAAAAGTTTCTGTGTAACAACAAAATGTTGACGTGTATCAGCGAAATGTTTCTGTGTAACAACAAAAATATTTATGTGTAACAACAAACTGTTTCTATGTAACAACTCCTTCAAGATGTCTATCACATGTTTTCTTTGAAGAATTTTGTGATTCTTGAAAATCAATTCGGCATGAATTACGAGCGTCTTGTTCTTGCAATCAATCTGAATACTAATCCTGCAATCAAACTTGTGAGAGCAACGTAAGATGTGAAATGCAAGATTAAGTACAAATGCGAACAAATTCAAAGTAGAAAATAAATGCAATTATACCTGTTGTTTGCATTTGTTTGTTTCGTCATTGATTTCTGCCAAAGTGACTTAAGAAAAACAAATGAATGTTAAACATAAAAACATGTCTTAACTATCGTTTTTAGGAATGAGATGTCCATTTACACTTTTTGACAATGTTTTTTATTTTTATAATTTTGATTTTTATAATGTTTTTGTGTGTTTCCGTGTTTTTATAATTTTGTTTTTGTTTTTATTGTTTCCAATTTTTAAATTTGTTTGTTTGTTTTTATTATGTTTGGTTTAAAACAAAACAAAAGCACTATATATATTTTCTTGTATTTTATCTATTTGTTTGTTTTAAGAAAAAAAAATAAAAAAAAAATAAATAATTGTTTATTATTATTATGATTATTATTGTTATTATTATTATTTTTATTTTTATTTTTTTTTAACCACAAAAAAACTATAAGCATTTGAGTAAACATTAGATCATATCTACAAATTTCTGTTGTGGGAAAAAAAATACCAATCTTTATTATCATAGAATCAATGTAAAACTAGAGTTTATATGCACGATACATCAACAAGAGATGTGGATTCAACATATCAATGGAATATATCATACGATATGCAGCTTATTGAACATTAGTCTCATGTCCAAGTCACTCTCTAATGCTCTCCTTGAGCCACTTCAGATAATCATGGTTTCCTCCAGAAATAGGTAAAGCAATAACTTCTGGTACTTCGTATGGATGATTAGCTTTTACATGTGCTGTCAAAGCCTCTAAAAGAGATTGTCGTGTCTTGATTATAACTAGTTCTTTTGAATCCGTCTTTATCTTATCTTTCCACCAATATGTTGACTCAATACCCGACACCTTACTGACACAACCTGCAAGCTTTTCTTTGATTATGCTTTGAGCCAGCTTCCTACCTTCCTCTTTGTTTGGTACAGTTACATAAACAACAATACTAGGCACGGTGCTAGAAACATATGCCATCGTTTGGGAGTGAATTCCTTGTATGTTTGATCGACTACTGAAGCTTGACCTGGGGAATGGTTGAAGGAGATGAGAAGAGCCAATATGAGTTGGAAGTCGAGTGCGAGTGGAGATGGAGTCTGTGGTACCTACTATTGCAACAAATACAAATAGTTGATCAGGAGGAGGGTATGATGACAACAAAAGAGAGATAGTTGACGTCTTTACTTGAATCTGAGATAAGAAGGAACTTTGTGCGTATCACCACTAACCCTAATTTCATGAAATACATGAGCACTCGAGAAGAGCAGGTGCTTGAGCCTTGGAGCACTCTTTGAGTACTGAGAGCGCTGGAAATATTCATTGATTCTTTTAGTCAAAAAGTGGTTCTGGTTTCTCACATATGACAGTTTGCATCAACGATTTGATTATGAGGAAAGAGTAAAGGGTGGTGTTCAAATCAAGATCGAAGAAGTGGGATAGAAGGATAGTGTAAATGGCAGAAAACTCGGGATCACATTCCACAAACCACATGCGATAATTTTCTCGTGAGAAAAGAATTTAGAAAGAAAACATCTAGGAGACAAGGTCAAAACCATGATGTTGATGCCTGATCTTGCAACAATCAGTGAATCTTTGAATGGATCGACACCATAAGACAAATTTCTGATTTGATATGGTTATGATTTGATATGAGATAGCCCTTATCGTGTGAATATTTTTTTGCATAAAATATTCCTCTTAATTCAACGAATAGAGGCTATCTTTCCGTAGTTTTTAATGACTAATAAGCGTTAACATTTTTTAAAGATTTTATTCCCCCTAAACTTAGTAAATATGAGAAAAATGGTAGGGAGTTGCAATAGCCATAATTTGCAAAGACTATGATCGGGATTCTGAGATTATGATAGGGATTCAAAATTTTAGTTGATCCTTCCGCATTTTTAACTTTTATCATTATTTTTATTAGGTTGGTAGGATTTAATGTTTGTCGATTGTATTCAATGTCAAAAGATACAGCTAAAAATGAGGATGAGATATGATATTGTTTCTACTCAAACCCATAGATGAACCTAGATCGAAAGTTAAAGACGAGAAGACACAAAGTTTTAACCATTGTTTTAAAGACGAGAAGACGCATGAATTTTACAGTTTCGGCATGATACATGATACCGACATAGTTTCATAAATGGACCAGAACGGTAGTTAAAAAAATGAGAAGAGGGCAGACATGACACTATTCAATCACTATTACAGCAAAAACTTCACTGTTACATCAAGTAAAATTTCGCTGTAATAGCAAGTAAAATTTTCGTTGTATCAGCATGCTGTAACAACAGGTAAAATTTTTGCTGTGTTTTATTTGTCTAATTTTTATTTATTTTTACTGTGTTTATTTGTAGGTCAAAGGATGGACGCAAAAACATTCATTCATGAAATCAAAATCATTCCTATTTTCTGATCCTCGCGATCGCACGAAGCGCGGAGGAGAGCATACTTATTTTAGGTAAAACAAAAACTGAAAATTAAAACTTACCTACTCTATGCTAAATGGAATTATAAATTAGTTACATGTAGGCAAATTTACAGTGGATACAAGCACACAACAGTAACAATAATATGTTCAGTGGCAATTTTTCAAATGAATAATGGAAATATTTGAGAGTGAATGAATCTAGTTGTTGTGACTGCAAATTTTCTAAATAAAAAGAAAAATTAAAAGAATTTAACCTGGTAGTCACTTGAAACCATCGCTCGATATAGATTTCATAGGCATAGTTTACCTCGCTCAGATCATGCTGCAGCTCCTCATTATCCTCCTCAAGTTCCTCAGATGTTGATTCCTCGTTCATTTCTGGAGGAGCATTTAAGCTTGCAGCTGTTGTCAATATCTCCTCTTTGTGAGAAGAGGAGATCCCGACTTTCGCAAGGATATGAGAAATTTGTTCCAAGCTGATACTCATAGTTAAATCATATTGCAAAATGGGTTCTTACAACACCCAAATCAAAAATAAAAAACTGAAAATCATACTTGCTGAAACACATGAAAACCTCTTCATAGTTGCAAAAAAAAATTGAAATTGTAGAGATTAAAATTTCTAGAATTGAAATTGTAGAAATTGGAACACTCCCTACATGCCCTTACCCATATGTCACCTCAGAGTTAGGAGCATGACTAATCAAACTAAACCTCAATCCATCGTGCTTCCTCGACAACGATGCCAACATGTTAGGTGGAAATATTGCCGTTTAATTCCGTTGTAGTATTTGTCCAACTATTTAATTTGTCAATCCGAGGTTCATAGGTTTATGAATCACACACACTATATATGCAGGATTGAAGTAGAAGTAATCTAATCTAAATTTCTGAAATGAAATTAATCTAGGAAAGCATTAAAAGACTAACTAGGAAAGCATGAAATTAATCTAGGAAAGCAATACAACATGTGAAGAGTTGAATGACAAAATACATATGTGAGCTCACACAATATATCAATCTCAAATTATATTACAAGAGTCAAATGAAAAATCATGAGAGAATAACAAAGCTAAGAATCCCCTTCTCCTAATTACAAGACTAAATTATGAATAACATGATTCTAACTCCCAAGCTAATCTCCCAATTATGAATGATATGATGACCCTCATGAAGAGAGAACACTCTCTTATATACATGAGAGTCTTGAAGAGTGTCATAATTATAGATCCACTATTCTCTCAACCATTCTCAACTAATTTCCCATTATTAGAAGATATGATCCCTTCAAATCCTCCACACATCTCTCACATATCTTAGATAAGACATGCCATTCAAATCTTTCATGATCTTCTCCTTTGAATATGCTTGAATGATTGTCTCAAATATTCTTCAAATCTTCAAAGCTTTAAGATGAAATTCGAATTTGAGGCTAGGTGGTAATATTTGACTTTGTTGAAATCTTCACATATGCCTGCACACATCATCAAACTCATCCAACCTTGATATATAATGAAAACATGTTATTTTTCTAATATTTAATCACAAATTCACTTATAATACTAAAATTAATACAATGGAAAATAATAAGGAGAAAACCAAGTATCATTATGGAAATGGTATGATAAAAGGTTAATGGGACGATGAAATGTAAGGAATGGTGAAGAGAAAAGAGGATATAAATGTGACATTTCTGAGGCCCAACACCACAAATTTGGGCATATGGATCTCATGAAATATTTTGTATTATCCTATTCAAATTATCTTAGATCAAATCCAAGATTTAGTGGAGGAGATCCACATGTTTAGGATTTAGGATTTGTTCGTTATGATATCCACTTGTTTAGGATTTGATCTCATCTTGATATGTATAAACATGAGAGGATATCATAGCTTCATAGTTCAATAGCTAGATAGTTCATAATTTAAGGAGTGAGAGCATAGAGTTTCATATTGAAGAGAAGGATCATTGTAATCATTTTGATGTTGGGATAAAGAGCTCGTTGTTGCACATCAATATTTCTCTACTATAGTCCTTCTTGGCAGTATATTCCAAGAGAGGAAGGACCTCCTCTCTCTGGTATACGTTGCTTGATTATTTTTCATTCTGTTGCGTGACATTATTTCATTAGTTTTTCATTTCAATTATTTCTCATTCCTTTATGCTCTTTCATTTCTGCAAGTGTGGGTTTGCCTACAGAGTTAGGCATTGAAGTTTGAGTTTCTTTAGTGATCACAAAAACAATTGATGCTCTTGCTTGTCAACCAAAGGAATGTGGTTGAAAGTTGAAATACAAGTCCATTGACCTCAGTTGAACTTTGTAGCATTTCATTTTTGCAATTTTTTATTTTCAGTTTGATCAATCTACAAGAATTAGTCAATACATGAAGTAGCTAAATTATCATTGTAATAGAGCACTTGTATCCTTGATTCTGATTCTTGGAAGTGTCTTTTCAAGTAAATCATTTTGATTCAACTTGCTTAGCTTAGAGTTAGTTGTCTACTCCTACATATATTTTTTTCGGTGTATCAAAGGCCAACGAGCCCCTAGATTGATGAATTAAATGTAACATAATTCATGTAATAGAATTGACTGAAATTTTTGGCATCTTTGTCGGGGAGATGCTAAATGAAATAGGCGTCCTCCCAAGTAGTGAAATGTGGGCTATAAATTTCCCACTAGACCTTGACCTGATCGACTATTCGACATTGTAGTTGTCGAGTGTGATGGTCCAATATGAGGATTGGCTCCACTATGAGAGCACCCTCATCTCACACCTGCTATGAACTCATGTCAATAACATGAGACGGATCTGAAATATAATGACGTAAAACTGAAACATGAAACACATTGTGCATATGCCTCAAAGAATCAGGTAAGGCTAGTCGATAAGCCATAGGTCCTTTCTTTTCTACAACTTTGAAAGGTCCCACAAACCTTGGAGAGAGTTTATCTCCCTTTCCAAAATTAATTGAACTCTTATGCGGCTTCACCCACAAAAACACTTTATCACCAACTTCATAACTACGATCAATATGATTTGCATCTGCATAACTCTTTTGTCGGTCTTGTGCTTCTTTAATCATTTGCCTTATGGATTTCATCTAATCTTCCATTTCCTGAATCACTATTGGTTCCACTAGGACCCTATCCTCTAGTCCATCCCAACTTAGAGGTGTTTGACACGGTTGTCTGTAAAGAAACTCAAATGGTGTCATTTTTAACGAACTTTGATAACTATTGTTGTACACAAATTCTACCAATGGTAAAAATTCTTCCCATCGTTTTTGTTGATCCATCACACACATTCGAAGCATATCCTCTAGAATTTGATTTTTTCTTTCAATGTCTCCACTTGTCTCGAGGTGATATGTTGTACTAAAATTCAATTGCATTCACAAAGCCTCTTGGAAACAAGTCCAAAAACATCCAGTGAAAGTCGATCCTCGATCAGATATTATCTTTCTCGGTACACCATGCAATCTCACAATTTCGTTAACAGAAATTATAGCTATGTTAGGTGCTTGATATGTCGTACGAACTGGAATAAAATGCACACTCTTCATCAAAGTGTCGACGACTACAAAAATAGAATCATGTATCCTTGTCGTCAATGAAAATCCAACTATAAAATCCATCAATATGACTTCCCATTTCAATTCAGGAATCGCATGTGGCTGTAATAGTCCCGTTGGATGTCTATGTTCAACCTTCACTTGCTGACATTCTAGACATATTGCTACATAATTAACTATATAATTTTTCATTCCCTTCCAAAATAATAAAGGTTTAAGGTCTTCCTTCATCTTCGTGACTCCAAGGTGAGCTATATATACTACTCGATGAGCTTCGTTTAAAATTAGCTTCCTAAATTCGTTAATTAGCGGTACATAAATTATGCCATTATATATTAGTAGTCTATCACTATCCAAAGAATAACCCTCATACCTCGAAACCATCATGGTATCTTGTCTAATATTTTCCTTAACTTCCTTGTACTAGTCGTTATCAAGTTGTAATGCTAAAATATTTTCTCGAAGATTCTTCTTTAGGGGTATTACTGAGAAGATGTGAGGTCTCCGACTCAACGCGTCTACTACTCTATTTGTTATTCCCTTAATGTACATGATCTCAAAATCATACTCACTTAAAAGTTCTGACTAATGTATTTGTCACACGTTTAAGTCATTCTCAGTAAAAATGTGCTGCAAGCCACTATTATCAGTTTTCAACTCAAATTTCCATCCAATAAGATAGTGTCTCCAATCTCATAAGGCATAAACAATTGCTAATAATTCCAAATCGTGGGTTGTATAATTCTCTTCATGCCTTCTCATTTTCCTTTAAATATATGTGATGACTCGACATTCTTGCATTAATACTCCACCCAATCCTTCCTTGGATGTGTCAGTGCATACCAAGAATTCCTTGTCCACAGAACTTTCAGTATCGGTGTTGTCGTTAATAATTCCTTAATCTTCTGAAATGATTCGGTGCATTTCTTTGACCATACAAATTTCTTATTCTTCTTTTGCAATTCCATAATTGGATTTTCTATTTTTGAAAAACCCTCGATGAAACGTTGATAATATCGTACTAATCCCATAAAAATACATACTTCTTACATGTTTTTGATGTTGGCCATTCCATAGTAGCCTCAAACTTCGTTGGATCTATAGTGATACCTTCTCCAAAAATAATGTGTCCCAAATAATGAATCTTCATCTGATAAAAATAACATTTCGACAACTTTCCATATAACTTGTTTTCCCTTAAACATTGCAAAGCTAATCTCATATGTTCGTCGTGCTCCTCTTTCATTCAAGTGCAAATTAATATATTATCAATGAATAATTGTACAAACTTGTCCATGTATTCGTGGAACACCCCATTCATTAAACTCATGAATACACCATGGGAATTTATCAATCCAAATGGTAATACAGTAAATTTGTAATGTCCAAATATTGTCTTAAACGCAGTCTTAGGAATGTCTTCCTCTATGACACACAACTGGTGATATCTCGATCTCAAGTCAATATTTGAAAACAATTTCACTCCCTTCATTTGATCAAATAAGTCATCAATTATCGGTAAAGGGTATTGTTTCTTGATCGTGGCTTTGTTTAACTGACGATAGTCAATGCAAAGCCTCCATGATCTATCCTTCTTTCTTACAAAAATTACAGGTGCACCCCATGGTGATACAGACGTATAAGTCTCAAATATAACAACTCCTTTAATTGCATCTTTAACTCTTGAAATTCGGGTTTCAACATTCAATATGGCATTCTAGCTATTGGTTGTATTCGTGGTTTTAGATCTATAGTAAATTCCAATTCTTTTTCTGATGGTAAACCTAGTAGTTCCTAAGGAAAAACATCAGTAAACTATGATACTACTGGAAATTCTTCCAATCCTTCAGCGTCACCCTTTTCGTTAAGAGATAATATGACATACAACTTACACCCCTTGCACATATTTTCTGTAATTGTAGGGAAGAGATCAATCTTAGTGATACTCCTTGGTTTCTTCCTACAATTACTCTATGCTATCCCAAACCATCAGTTAAGCTTAATATTTCCATATTACAATTAAGTATAGAGTCGTGCGATTCTAACCAATCCATTCCAATCACAACGTCGTAAGATCCCAAAATTGTGACAAAAAGGTTTACACTTGCGACGAAGTCACCCAAATTAATTTTATAATATTTAACCTTTCCTCTAACTTTCTGCTTGGCTCTTGATGCCAATTCTACATATCTAAACTCATCTTGTTCAACTGCCTTCACTTTAATTCTTTTCAACACATCACTAGAAATGAAACTCTTAGTAGCTTCTAGATCTATCAAAATACTAAACTAATGATATACTATCATACCTGATGTCTCAAGCACTATAGATTGATGCTCTTCTTGGTGGTTATTCATCGCTACATGAATCCTATGGGCTTTATCCAAATCTCCCACTATCACCTGTCTCGTTGATCCAATAACTCTTTACTTCTCAATAGGATAATCTCTCCGATGGTGGGGCTCTCCACAAGTCCAACATCTATTCTTAGGGTCGGTGCACCTAGTTCCAAAGGAAGAATCTGGTGGTCTGGGGTTCTGAGGTCATGATATGTTCTGCGGAACATATCTATATAGTGTTTTTTGTTGAGGACGACACAACTTATGCTGCGATGGTGCTCTATACAGAGTCCTCTGATTAGTAGTCTATCTATGTGGTGTAGAAAATACAACTCCTCTAGGTGTATCACGGTGCCTAGAAGTCTGTCTAACGAGTGTCTTCTATTGTGGCGTTCTAAGTGGTGTATGTCATGTCTACCTGGAGGGAGTCCCACTTTTACCCCCACTGTTCAATTCTTCTTCAACGATAAAAGATTTATGTACTGCATCGTGCAAATTCTGAGGCATCATAATCATCACCTTAGCATGAATGTTGTAGTTAAGACCAAACAAAAACTTATTCACCTTTAAATTTTATGTGTTCAGGTGCAGAGTGTATCTAAGAAACTACATAATAGCCTCATACTCAAGTATTTTACAACTGGCCTGTCGTAAAGCATTGAATTCATTAAGTTGGTGCTCAATGAACTCGTCAGAAAGGTATCACTCATAGAATCGTTCCTCAAACAATTCCCAAGATACGTCTTCAATGGCCATATTCAGTTGTGGAAAAAGTGTCTTCCACCAAATAAGCACACTCTCTTTCAGTTGGAATACCACCATGTGGACCTTTATGTTGGAATTATAATCGTGCAATGCAAAACATATCGCCATATTCTCCAACTAAGCTTCGACGACTAAACCATCCGTGGAGCCCAAAAACTCAGAAAATTTTACCTTCTCAAGTTCTCTATGAACATTACCACTAACTATAGGAGGGCCTTGCAAACCCTCATCGGGTACATACTCCCTGACTTCATCACGATCAAGGCAATTTATCAGTGCCTATGACATCCTATGAAAATACCTCATCATTCCCATAACATCATCCACAACAACTTTCTCTTGCTCCGTAGTTTTCTCTTCTCCTTGTGGAGCAGATCCCTCGGGTGTGGATGTACTTGGAGGAGGCATAGCTCTTCCCCACACACCCCGATGTCTACTCATTCTCCGTCCTCTAACCATGATACCTGCATAAACAATTTCAAATGATATTAGTGATACATCAAAATTTAAACGAAATTTACATTGGAAGTCATAACGAGTCTTGTGTCGCAAAGTAGAACCCTGCTCTGATACCATATGAAACAACCCTATGTAATTAACAATTGTGAGTAAGTGAATACAACTAAAGTAACAATTTTTTTTAATCAATCCTAGAATTCTAAAAATAATAATTTATGAAAATAACCTTGTTCCTTCACATAATTTTGTTTTATTCATTATACTCACGTTATAATAATATTAGATAACAACTAACTTCTTAATGTGCACACGATATTAATAGTCTGAATCATTTATTCATCTTTAAGAATGATTTTATAAACTGTTTGTAATCCATAAAAATCTTAATCGATCACTAAAAGTGTAATTAAAATAATTAGATTCACATATTACATAGTGCACCAATGTTACATTTCGTCAATTTTTAATATCCGAATACAGTACTCGGTGGACAACATGAAGGTTTTAATCATACCCATACACGTGAGCTCTCTTACTGGTCGGTAAATTATAATAACCTAATCTAACCATAATAAATATAATTCCAATGAAGTTTCGAACGATTAGATACATTTTGTTTTCATCAACGTATTACAAGGGACAGTGGGCAGAGAAACAAGGGCAGAGTAGCAAGTTTTCAGTGGTCAGACCAACATATATTGAAGGGTTAAGCATAAGGGTCAGTTTTGGGCAGAGACATTGATTTCCCTTAATATCATCATGACAATGGGAGAAGAAACTTTAGAACCCATGGAAACAAATGATATAGGGCAAGTGAAAATTGCCTCATCAACCAAAACTAGGAAGTGGGTTTGGGTTAATGCCAAATAGTATCGGGGCATTTCAAAACGGAGACTAGCTCATCTAAAATGGGAGCAGATAAGGAAAAAAAGGTCTCAAAGGGAAAGTATCAGGTCCTTCGCAAGAAACAACATTCAAAGAAGTCCTTTTTCCAAGCATGTGGCAACAAGCCCAAAGGAAAAGGAAAATTCATTGATAATTATGCCTTATATAGTCCCACATCCACACCTCTCACTTGGTCATCTGATCTTTATGTGAAAGAACTGTTAAAGGTAAAAGAGAGGTTGGAATTAGTAGAAGCTAAAGAGCTGGAAAGAGATTGTACAATCCATATAATAACAGCTGAAAACCAGGCTTAGCAGCAAACAACAAAGTTCTGAAGGAAAAAGTGTCATTGCTACATGAAGCTCTCCGAATAGGGAAAACATAATGGAAATGCATGAAAGCAGAAGTGAAAAACATGAATAAATTTGCAGTGGAGAATACAGAGGTGATGAATGCGAAACCATCCCAGGATAAGGGGAAATTAGTTTCCCAAATAAACAACAATGAAGAGACATCAAGAGAAGAGAGGAAAGGATATTCCGCAAAACTCTCCAAAACCTGGGCCCAAGTTACTAGCAATTCTACTAAGAGGGAAGGAGAAACAAACATTCAGGTGGACAACATGCAATATAGAGAAAGCAAGGAAAGACAGGATAGAGCAACAAACATAATTATTAAGGGGGTGAAAGATTATGGGAAAAATGAATGTACTCTTGACCTTGCAAGAGACTTCTTGAAAGACAAGCTCCAATGACAAGGACAAATATGTCAAGCATGGAGAGTAGGTAAGCCTAACAATGAGAGAGCCAGGACCATAAAAGTCATCATGCCCAACTTGCGTGATAAAGATATCATTCTAAGCAGGAAGCAGTTCTTGAGGGGTTCTCGGTTTTTTCTAGAAGAAGACTTAACTGTAAGACAACAAGAGGAAATGAGGGATGAAATGAAAAAAGTTAGGGCAGCAAGAGATGAGGGAAAGAGAGCATGGATTTATAAAGGTAAATTTGTGATAGCGCAATTTGGACCTCCTTCCAAAACAAGGCAACAAAATAATAACAAAGAAGAGGCAACAAATGCTTCAGCAAGAAATGAGGAAGCAAGGTCAGTATGGGCAAGCAGGGACAAAGAATCAACTGTGAGTCTTTCATGTCAAAACAAATAGCAACAAAGTCATACCCATGTTTCCTTAATATTAGTTTGTTGGAACTGTAGGGGTTACCCATGAAGACGAGGACTTGGGTGCCTATTGTGAAAGATAGAGACATAATTTGCCTCATAGAAACACATGAGCATGAAGGGTGCAAGACACCTTTGTTTGAAGGGTATTGGAAGATAGCAGTGTGGAACAATGAAGCAGGGAATGGAAAAGGGAACGGGGGTATCATAGTATTAGTAAGATAAAAAGAATGTTGTTTCATTCAGCTAGAAAAAGAAGACCCAAATAAGCAATTTGTCTGGCTTAAAATATCAAAAAATGGAAATCACATCAGAATTGCAACATGTTATTTTGTGCCGCAAGTTTCAAAAATCTACAAAAGTAGAGGGCTTGACCACAAAGACCCCTTTGCAGCCCTAAAAACAAATATTGCAATATATTCTCAGCCAGGTGAAGTCCTTATAGTGGGGGGTTTCAATGCTAGAACTACAGGTGAACAAGCTAGCATTCTTTGTAGCAAAGAAGACGACGACCCTATTTGGCTTAAAGAAGAGAGTAATCATCAGTAGGAACAAATTTCAGAGGATAAAGGTTGCAATCTCTTTGGAGAAAATTTGCTTACTCTATGTGGGGATTTCGATTTAGTCATTTGTAATGGTTTGACTAGATGGGAAAAGTTCGGCAATTTCACTTGCAATACTTACAATGGAACAAGTGTAGTAGATTATGCAATTTGCTCGCATAGTTTGTGTGGGAAAATGGAGGAAGTGTTGATGGGAGATCAAATTTGGGACTTAAAATCAGATCACAAGCCAATATATTTAAGTTTCTCTTGGACCATAAAGAAGCAATTAGGGTCAAAAAATCAGTGTGTCCAACAAAATCCTCCAAATGGAAGAATTCTTTTGACTCCAGAGAATTGTAATACCTTCAAAAAGATGTTAGAGAGGCTCTTCGAGAAGGAGGAAATCTCATTTCATTGCCTTCATATTCACGAATTAACACATTTAATTCAAAGCACACTTGCTAGGTGCAAAAGAGCAAAAATTAAGAGGTCTGAAACAAATTATTTTCTGATTAATGCTTGGTTTGATGAGGAATGCAAAAAGGCAAGGAGAAGGTGGAAGGAATCAGACAAGGATAACATAAAGCTCAAAGCTTACAAGCAGATAGTAAGAAAGAAAAAGACTGATTTCATGGTTTCGAGGAGAGAAGAACTAATATTCCTTGGGAAAAATAACCCCAAACTATTATGGAAGGAGCTCCAACTGAAAAAGGTGCAAACTGAAAACAACATTACAACTTCTAAATGGTTTCACTATGCAAGACAACTATATGAGCAGGATCCCAAGGTTGAATCTCCTCCCTTGGTCAACACAGACACAAAACTCTTCACGGTGTAAGAGGTAGAGATGGGTATCAAGAGGTTGGGTGCTGGAAAAGAAAAAGACTTAGATGAACTCCAAGCAGAGTATCTAAAGTGGGGCTTAAAAATTCTTCCACCTCACATAACAAAAATTTTCAACAACATCATACAATAGGGGTTCCCCACAGATTGGACAAATAGTATGGCAATACCTCTTTTCAAGAGTGGTGACATCAATAATCCCTCCAATTATAGAACCATAATGATAAACCCCTTGTTTGCAAAGTTATTTGGCAGCATGTTAGAAAAGAAAATCAACAAGTGGGTAGAATAAAGAGATAAACGTGCTAAAGGGAAAGTAGGTTTTAGACCTAAACACTCCACAGTTGATCATTGCATAACTTTAATGCACATCATTGAAAAAGTTTGAGAAAAAAAGGAAGAAGTTTTTTGTTGCTTTGTTGATTTCAAAAAATCATTTGACGCGGTTCCTAGGGATAAGATTTGGGGCAGAATGGAGGAACTCGGGGTTCCTAGGCATTTGAGAGCAGTTGTGCATAGGCCGTATGAAGAGGTGAAAGTCAAAATTAGAACTTCAGCAGGCATTTCTGAAAGTTTTAGAAGCGATATCGGGGTCAAGCAAGGTTTCCCATTGTCTCCTACCTTTTTTGGGTTATATATTGACAAGCTTGAAGAGTGGCTAAGTTCGTAAGGGGCTGACAGTATCCATTTGGGAAAGTTCGTTATAAGGCTTATTTTGTATGCAAATGACCTTATATTGATTGCTAAATCGGTTCTTGGTTTGCAAGAGCACTTATGTTCCCTTGAGCATTTTTATAGAAGGGTGGGGATGCAAGTCAATATTAGTAAAACGAAAGTAGTGGTTTTCTCTAACAAAAGAAAGCATAACCAACATAAATTCTAATTTGAAGGCAACATTTTGGAAGAAGTTGCAGACTACAAATACCTCGGAATTGACTTCAACAAAAATTTAAGTTGGGATGGTTGTAGAAAGAAAAGAACTTTAGGGGGTTGGAAAGCATTTTATGCTTTTCAAAATAGGTGTAGAGAGGCAGAGCTGTGGGACTGGAAAACCACTCTAACTCTTTTTGGGCTTCTAGTGATTCTGATGATTCTCTACGGTTGTGAACTATGGGCCAACAACACAACCGAGATGCAGTGGAAAATAATTGAGAAAATTCAGAAGCGTTTGATTACAAACAAATTCAAAATTAAAAGTGTAGTCCCTTATGCTATCATGTTAAGTGAAACATGGGCTTCTCCTATTGAAGTAATTGCTATGGTGCGAGTCATTAGGTATTTGAAAAAAATTAAGCAAATGGAAAAGGGTAGATGGCCTAAGGTTGTGTTTAGTGACATATTGTGCAAAAGAAAGAAGACTTGGATGCAACAAAATAACAAATGGTTTAGTAAATGGGGCATTTGCTTGAGCATGTGTCCTATAAACAGTAAGGAGATAATTTTTTTTGTTTATGGATAAGTTCCACAAACGTACTTGAGAGAAAGAGCTAGGGAGAAAGAAGAAGTACTACATTGAAGAGTTTAACCCCACTCATAACCATCAACAAAAGGCATACATAGGGGCCAATATTTCTTGGAGATCTAAAATTCTTATTGCTTAATTAAGGACTAATTCTCATCAACTTCGTTGTGAAACAGGGCACTAGAAAAGACCAAAAGAAATGTGGGAGGAAAGAGTATCTATTTGTGCTCTTCCGGAAAAGTGGAAACATAAAAACATTTCATTTTAGAATGTGAAGCCTTAAAAGACAGCAGAGAAAATTATGCAGGTATTCTGGCAACTAGTTCTTGGGATAATATATTCATCGAAGAGTTTGTCGAGAAGTTGGGAGAAGTTATTGTAAAACTTCACAAGAAAAGGGTCGAATACAAAAGTCAGATGGAAAAACAATCTGTCCCATAGACTATTTTTAGCCTCGTGGACGTTAAAAAATACTTTCTTTATTTCTTTCTTACTAATAATAATTTTGTTTGGGATTACATTGTGACAATTTATCAACTCCATCATGACGTGACGTAAGGAATTTTTCACGATGGAAAGTGTACACTATTTATTTTCTTAATCGAATGCATTGGCTGTCAATAAGGAGACTCGCTCGAATATATAAGAATTAAATTTAAGACGTTGCTTAAAGTCTAAATCCAACTTTGGATAATCGTAGGAATTAATCTCCATTCACAATAATTGACTAAGGGGAAAAATATTTTATTACAATAACGAACAAGTGTAACATTTAACTTTAGTATCCTAGTAAGTCAATTTTTTTAATTTTTTTTTTTTGTCACTTTTATCATTATTCCAAGAAACTACAGATCTTAAAGGACTTGAAAAAGGTACATGCCAACGACAAGAAGTCTAAACATGGAACCCTCCAACTAAATAACATAGACACTTGGGAACCCGCGATCTGCTATTTTGGATATATATACATGATAAGATTTAAGGAATTCTTCAAGAATTTTGTTGGAGTTACATGATCATTCTAGATCGAGTAAATAGTAAGAGGGAAATCAAAAGGGTGGTTTTGTTAATTTTATTATAGGCGGAATTGCATGCTAAGTTTATCCACAGTAGAAACAAATTTATCGCCTAACTTACGGTTATGATATTGTAACTTAAATACATAATATAAAATGGCGTAGATCATAATTTAGAATGCTTGAAACAAATAAAATAAAATTGTTTTACATCATAAACTGTACTGGAAAATGACTACAATGGATCTTCTTAAGAGTAAAATGAATAATGGGATTACATATAAATCCATCAACAATTAAACTAAAAATACAATTTGCAGAATTATTATTTTATCGAATAAACATAAGAGTTTTGTGTGCAATTTGGCACATGGAAATAAGTTTATGAATAATACTGAAAACTAATTAGGTACAAATATATTCTAATTAAATAAAAGACGTAAAATACAGTGACCAAGAATGCTAATAGGTGAAGATGATCCTTGCTTAAAGAAGAAACTTGAGTAGCACCCGCTCCAAAACTTGCGCAACGTCTTGCCAACTTTGCTTACTAATCCCAAGACTTCACCACTACCTCCCAACCAACGCTAGGGGTACTCTTCTTCCCCCTTATCCTCCGAGCCACAAAGGGATCACACACATAGTTTAAGATCCAACTAGCTCAGGATTTCCCACATGTTGCACAAGCTTGAAGCCCAACTCAGACAAGTAAACTTAGTCAATAGAAATTTCACCAGCATTTCATTCATATAGCAATAGGGTATCTTCCCTCTTCCTCACCATTCTTTTTATAATAAATTTCACCTTGACACTTGTCATCTCATGCACAATTAGCTAATTTTTAATAATTTAATTAGAGATTATTCACCCCCAACACATGTCACACTTTCCCCAAGTTGCACATGTTCAATTTTTTTTAATTTAAATAATTATACATTTTCTCTCACACTCATCAATTAGTTCCTAGATTTTCTATTAGTTGTCCCTTAGTTCCCCAATTCCTCTTTTATTGTGTCCCATAACTAATTTACAGTTGGAGTTTGATTAATACTCTTCTCTTAGTTAGGATTTAGTGTTTGATTGAATTATGATACTAACTCTATGTTGACAACCCATTCTCTCGTGAATATCATTTCTTTTAATTTAAAATCCTTTTTATTAATTTCATGCACACATTGTGCACATGCCTTAATTTTTATTCTTATTCTCCCTTTACTAGTGTTTATTAATTCTAAATTCCCTTAACCCATTATATAAAGTTTATTTATTCAAAACATCTAGACTTAAACTTTTGATTATGTTTTCAGGTTTATAATTAAATAATAATTTGTATTCTTTTCTCTAACAAAGTCTAGGTATCCATTTTATTTTTCTAAGGTCTTCAAGATTTTTATTAACTCATTAATTTATTTATGTGACATGCCCTTCAAGACACACCTCTGTGCTCCAAGGGTGCCACTTTCGATTTGACTTAGTTTGGAAGTTGTCTGGCGCTTGGAGTCAATACTCCACTTGTCGACCTTGTGTGAGACTAAGGGATTACTGAGGAATATATTGCGTGCCCCTCATAAATCCTCGTGAGTGATTGTCTCAGTCTGCCCTCATGAAATCGTGAACCTCTTGGACCAAGGTAGTCGTTAACCTTTAGTTGAGGTCACGACGGGAGTGCTAGTAGGCTATGACAGGGACGTTGCCATACCTTTCCCTCATCCATATGATATTTTTGTATGACTCCTTTACTCCATATGTGAGTCGAATTAGCAAGTGTCACCATGCTTGCATCAACTGAAAAAGACATTATTAATAATTCATATACATGAAATCCATACTGAAATCATCATCAATAATATATGTGTATAAATCAAGTACTCAAAACCAAGTAAAAGTCCACTCCTTGACTCAATCCAGAGACCAAGGAAGTTTGTCGATGCCATCAACATCCTCATCATGTCATGTTTCCTGCACACTTAAGAAACCTCATCATAATACCTATCAATGCTATACATCAATATAAATAACATATCAATCTTTCAAAACGTAATCATAGCATTAACACACAAACCAAAAATGATAATCATAATGTACCATGTTTTAACTGAATCACTTGCTCGCAAGTGTCCTCAAAGAATAAGTCAATGTATGAAAAAGTAATATGTGGAACTTGATGTTAAAAATTCAAAAATGTTGGAGTGAGGTTCTTCATACCTTTACCTCAATATTTATTTGGCAACCGTATTGGGGAACTTTGAAAAAATTCATTATCCATATTCCCTTGGTTACTTGTATTTTAATATTTTGTATTTTTGTATTCATTGTTTATATATGAATTTGTCGAATCCTAACTTGCATGTTCATGTATAAATCTAATTTGAGCTTGAATGCGAGGTTGTCTATGGTTGGTTGTCCTCTTTTTTAGGGTAACTCATGGGAATATTCTTAGGATCATACTGATGACTTCCTTCATTTCTGCCAATCGGTTGGGATTTATGATATACATGCATCTTCTTATTTATTCCCACTTTCCCTTCATGGAAAAGCAAGAGATTGGTCTAGACGAATATCACCCAATCCAATTTTCGCAGGAGAATCAATTTTCATAAAGTTTCTTATTGACTTTCCTTCTTCACCCACCTTTCATCATTTTTAATATCTTCTAGAATGTATCTGTGATCCGCTTCAATGTAACTTTTTCAATAGCCCTCATGAAGAGTTAAATTATGGATTGTTCTTAAAATCTAAACATGAATATCACATGAATCCTCATATCTTCTTGACTAGTCGAGAAGACAATCATACATATTGTATTGCTTTATCCTCAGAAGTATGTGATGATTCTTACCCTAATCAACCCACCCACCTTACTTCTGATGAATCCTTGTATGAAACCTTATCTTTCAATGATGATCTTTTGGAAACCATCATATTCAAGATCGACCTTTATCAAATGAAATACTCTCCATGGATGGATCGTGTGGGGGAGGCTTCTCTCGAGTCACATAGCATTATCCATGTCATTTCTCATTACCATTCTGAAGGAAATAAAATAAGGTATTCAAGGGATGATATAAATTCATGTGACAAGTTTCTTCATGATAGGTCTTTAGAACCTTCTTAACTAAAGCTTAATGAAAACTTTGAGTTTGGAGATGATTATGGTAATACCATGATAATAAATGGTCATTATTTCCTAATAGTATCATTTATGAAATAAATAATCAATTCCAATCTCAAAATCATAATTTATCTCAAGAATCTTATTCATATAATGGTAAGATTGACTATGACCTCTTTCATCCCATCTATGATAGATGTTTGTTTGATAATGATACTAATGAAATTTTCATCCAAGTTGATGAGGATCCTTTTGATTCTATTGATTCTTCCGACGAGTCCATTTATGGGGATTTTCATGAAGTCAACCAAGGTCTCAATCTTGAAAGAACTTATACAAACCCATTATTTCAGTTACAAGAGATAGAGGGAATTGACATTGGTACACCAACTCCTGCAAGATACCAGATATATAAAATATGCAGAACAGAAATGAAATGCTAGAAATGACAAAATAGCAGTAAAATATCCAGCATAATCTTCACAATACATAGAAATGATATACGAAATAGCAACAGAAACAACACTTTGATAAGATAGCAATGTTCACATGCCTCTACGAGGGGGCAACCTCCAGTCGAGAAGCGCTCTGTTACAATAATCTCCAAGCTAGGGTTCACATAACCTCGCCCCTTATTTATACTAAATATGTCTATTAAGAGAAGCATCTAGAGGAAGATCCTTCTATAAGCGGAAGCTTCTATTAGGTCTTCTTACATCCTCCTTATTCTATTTTATTGAAAGATCTTATTAATATTGACCTTTATTACATCCGAATACATTGATCTACCTATGTGCGGGTTAGGACCTTAACATGTCCGCCCCCTTAAA
>ML780894.1:568497-603378 GCA_009831015.1 Picea engelmannii | reverse complement strand
ATGAAATTCATGATGAGGACACAAGGAAGGTGAATCAAGAATGGAGAAACTCCAACTTTGGTTTGAAGACCAACCACGTTCCTAAGATTGATATGAGGAAGTTTGATGGCAAGGACCCAATCACATGGATACTTCAGATGGAATTGACATTGGTACACCAACTCCTCTCACATGCATTATTTCGTTTGCCAAAGACCATGAGTTCAAAAACTTGCCTGTATATTCCAATCCTTTATACTCTTCCTTGAAATCTGAGATTTTATTTCTAATCAAGAGATTACGAGTGGTAACATTTTAATTCTTAAAGAGATTAATGAACCTATTTTTGACATAACAACTTCAAATCTTCAACCAAATATATTTAACCCCATAACAATGAACAAAAAACATTTGGTTGGTTGGAAAGTCTTGCGGGATCGTGACCGTTACTTTTGGGTTTTAACAAGACCTTTTCCCTTTCCATTTACACATGTTGGTTGGCAGGTTGATGGGTATCCTTTACTCAAAGTTTCCCAAATTATTAATCTTTCAGAGAAAATGGATGATGTGTTCCTCTATATCAAATATCACCCGACTTGAATTTTAATAATTTGTTCTCTTTCCATGTATACAAATAAGTTTAATGAACATAAAAATTCAAAAAATAAGGTTGATTATGTGTTGGTTTGATTTAGTTACATTTAGTTTCATTTTTCTCCGCTTTTCTTTTCCTTTTGAATTGCATGTGTTATTTTCCCTTTCTACCGGCTTGGTTGTTGAGGCTCTATTTTATTCCTGCTTCTGTTGATTTTATTTCACTTGCCGATCTCCTTCCATTCTCTTATTCCTTTCCATTATGGATCGAATCATGATGGATCAGTGAATTCTCTAGATAGATCATTACTTGCAAATGTTGTCAATCAGTTCTGAAACAAACACAAAATGGAGATTTTATGATTTTCTTTTCATGTTAATGTTGATTGAAACAATTATTAGTACCTTCGATTATATGCTTTTCTATAAGATTGATGGTCATGGCTCATTCTCTTTTCTCCTTTTCCTCTCTACCCTCCATACTATTTTCGACTAAGAGCAATTAAGAAAAAAAAATTGTAAGATTTTGCAGCAAAAATTAAGCTCTAGTGAAAATTATCTTCCTAAGTGATATTTACTATCTATATGTTTGTTATACCAGTAGGACCAAATGTCCTCATACGTATCACTTTCCAGGAATTATTCCATGAATTTCCATTACATATATCATTTTAACATCCATTCTTATTCCCCTTGTGGTATTATTTTACATATCAAGAGTACTGATCTATTTCTATTACTTCTCGAGCTGCCATCAACTACTGCATTATTTACCCCTACTGGTTTCATCAAAACCAAATTTCATGAGTTCTAATCTATTGTAAGAATATTTTCTTGTGGAGTCGCCAGTTTTTTACGCAATAAGCGCAACTGAATTATGCTTGCAAAGAGTTGCAATGCACGCACTATATTAATTTTATCTATTATAATATATAACTAGTAGGTGAGACCCCTTAAAGAGAAAAATGTTAAGTTGATTTCGCTCCTTGAAAAGTTTTGCATTTCAAAAAAAAAATTGACTAGAAGTGTTACATAATTGCTTCATCATGTTCTATGCATAAATGGTTTCGTGACATGTTTCATTGCGCTGAGAAAATTGTCACCATATGAGAAGAAAAAAAAGCAAAAGTCAATCGCATAAGTGTTATGTTAGTCGCAATATTATGGGGATAAAACTTTGTTATTGTGTTAAGCTTATGGCATATTAAAGGGTATGATTAAGTTTTACTCTATGCAAATATATCATATAACAACATTGGTTATCATATAAAGGTTCAATACTATACAAAGTTATTGCATATGATTCAACTTATGGTAAGGTTCACATATGATAGGGCTATCATATGATATGATACTTGGACTTATGGTTAGCATTGTTGGTAAATAAACCTTGGTATTTTGCTGTGTTTCATGAATATGGTATAAATACGATTGTTGGATATGTTATAAATACTAGTTGATGGCTTTGAATGTATGGATTGTATGGTACATAACTCAAATTGGAAATTTGAGTTGGCGTATGAATGGTTTCCATCGTGTAACATTCGATTGGGTTGATGGTTGAAATGGAAAGATTGGAAAGATTTTGGGTTTAGCCATCTAATTTCAAAGGCAATGTGAAGTAAATGAGAGTTATTTCACTCTCCATTGGTTTTCCCTCTTGAGGTATACCACCATTTTTGCATTTTCATTTGGTCATGAACGCTCTGTTGTTGGTTACTTCATGGTTTTGAAATTTGGAACTGTGTTGGTGGTTGGATAATGATCCTTGGTTTTTATTTTGTGGTTATTTAGTCGATATGGATAGGTATGGACATTTTTTACTCTTCTGGCATCAATGGGTTACCGTGCGCTGATAATTTTGGATATTGGCTCAAGTCTTGTTGCATATTGTGTCTTTGTTTTAAGTGTGACTCTATGTTGTGCATCGATATTAAAAGGGAAACAAACGAGGCATTATTACATGTTTTGGGTTAGTAAGAAATAAAACAATAATTGGGTATTGAACACCAGTGGTATTTATGACCTAGGTTTCACATGACAAGCTTACAAAAACAATTTGTCTTTTAAAAATAATTGCGAATGAGTATGAAAACGAAATCTCATCAGCGTTGACTGCATTCTAGTCTTGCTTTCGTGGGTTTTTATGGTTTGTAGCACGATATCACGAACCATTTGTTTCTTTTTACGTTTGGTCTAGATTTTGTTTTAAAACAAAATAAAGGGAAAGCCTAGGGTTTGCTCTACCATAGTTATCATTTCAACTACTTATGTACTTGTTTCAAAGGGAAATTGCAAACAATTTTTTGGGCACATTGTGTAATGACAACCCAATTTTGATTGTGACTTATGTTGGGCATGCATATGAGTTTCGAACTAGCTTCTATTTGATAAACCTCTTGCTCGTATGGGATTAAATCTACTTGCAATTAATGGGGTTATGGTTTTATGATTTTAAAAGGATTTGAAAATGTAGGGTTTCAATTTGCCTTTTTGTATCAACTTGCTCTTATTTTTGGATTCAAGGATAATTTTGAGCAATTGTTTATCTTTAAAGAATAGATGTGAAACCCTATGAAACCCTCTATTTAGTTTTGTGGATTTCATCACCAACATTTGGGTCTACTTATTGAGACTTCAACTTTGCAAATGAATTCTTCTTATGCTCACAACCGAGTTGGAACTATTATATTGAAATTGGTGTTAATATTTCCAGCCTATGTATACCCCAACAATATATTCTTGGGTTTGTTATGGTTCCGACATGTTGATGATAACTCAGAAAATTTGAAGAACATTTTATTATTATACATAAACCCTACTTGGATTGCACTCTGGTTTTGACAATTACTTGACATAAATATTCAAACAATTATGGTATATGTAGCAAAACATGAATGAGACTTAGTTCAATCAGTTGGTATATGAAAGAAAGATAAAACCATACATTATTCTCAACTTTAAAGATAAATCTTGAATTGTTATACCTTGAAAGAATTAGAGATATGGATCTTTCATACTGAAATTTTTTGGTGGAATTCTCTGTAACATTTGTTAATTTATTTTAATTAAACTCTAAGAAATCAAAAGGAAAATAACTACAAAGTTTCATTTGAGGTATTGAAATGTTCTCATTGGTTGATGATTGATAAAAAAAACATTTTGTCTACAGAAAGAGCATTCATCAATTTCATTTCCCGTCCATGATTTCACTTTACGCAAATTATAAAGCCCCTCATTTTTCCCAAAATCATTTTATTATTCCCATGTTTTGTTTTCAAAGAAAATGTGATTTTACCAAATATCTGTAATTTGGAAAGTTTGATAAAGGGAATATTTCATGTAAGAACGATGAATAGTATTGGATGAAATATTCAGTAAAATGAAGATGATGATAACATTAAAGTGAAGCTTTTTCTTATGAATTGGTTTTGTTTTAGAACAATAACCATTGTTTCCCTTTCATAAATACTACCTTTCATTCATTACAAATCCAATCATATCCTATATGTCATTGAATTTCCATGTTCTAACTATGACAATTATGGAGTGAGGTCAATAGATCAACTATGATTAATACATGTAGAGTAATGGATTGATTGCATGCATGCTTGTGTATGTATTGATAAGAGAAAATGTTTTAAATTTATCTTTAGGCAAAGTAAATTGATGGTTGATGAGTCTTTCTTGTTTCATATACTGATCTGAGTTGTTTTTTAGACAATGATTTTCTTCAGTGGAGGAAGCCATGACCATCACAGAGGTAGAGGCAGAGGAAGAAACAATTTTTGGTAGAGAGGTAATAGGAGACCTAGATTCTCCATACATTTTGATGTCGATCCTCAAGAATTAAATCAGTTATTTCAAGCTAGTTTCTTTAACTTAGTGGGCCAAGGCGTTTTCCAGCCACATTCTCGACCAGAAAGGCCTCCTTACCAACTTCACCCAAGTCTTTCTAATTGTAACGAACCTATTCGTTACGACATCAAGTCTCACATAACAAGTGCAAATTTTTTTTTTGTGTGTGTGTATGTAGGAAGGTAATAATGACATTATACTCAACATTGCAACACGACGATGAACTCAACGCATGCAACTCACACAACAACAACAACATAACGACCTAACATAAAATCACATCAATCACTTGGAAGCAATGTACGACATTCAAGCGACGAAGAATAATAATGACTACTTGCCCGTCCTACCCTACAATGGTTAGGACATCCAGGACACATAAGCAACACTCAAGCCCAGGTTCCCATCGATTTTGACCATTTAAGGTCTCAAGGATGGCGACTGTTCTGAGGAACAAGGAGGTGTCTACATCCCACCCCAAAACAAACAAGTCCAAGCCAACTAAGCTAAATGACAACATCAAGATCATCCAGGCGCAACCATCATAAAAGGACACATGTAACTTGAACTTTCACGGTGAGTGAGAGCATTATCACACTCATGCATTACAACACAATTTACAAAACATCAAATTCAAGAATCAACATCATTGTCATCGTGAAGCACATGAACCAAAGCCAGGTTATCATACGCACTCATCGATCAATGCGCGCATTGATCCAATCATGAGGAATCATGCCGCCACATTGCGACAAGTGCAATAGTAACTAAGGCGCAACTTAAACAATCCTAAAATTTAAAGCATGACACAAAATCCAAAGCGCTAGAAGTCCAAAAATTAACGGTCATACCTTACACAAAATCTATAAACGGAAGCACTCTAATTAATCAAGCTAAACGAAGCGCAAGGTAACCACATTCAATATAGGTTTGAAAATTGCACAACAATCTAGATGTATCTCATTAACATTTTACCATCATATGAACTATTTCAAGTACATAGTATCCAACCTCAACTAATATTAAAAACATATAACAATTCTTCCCTACCTTATTCTAAAATATAACAAGGCTTCCCTACCTTCTTTTTAAAATACAACCTTTTAAAACATTATAAAGAATGAAGTATCTTATAATTAATAAATTATTAGATAACATTAATGAATTATTATTTAACATACCACAATGCTTCCCTACTTTCCTTTTTAAATACAACCCTTTAAAACATTATAAAGAAATGAAGTATCTTATGATTAATAATTTATTGTAAAAAAAAATCATCATACAAGGATTATATGAACAACTTTCAAGATCTCAACAGGTATTTTAGCTTAGAGAATGTTATAAAACAAATTAGAAAACTTGCCTTCCACGTGTACAATATACTGCCTTCCACGTGTTCTTAAAATAGTGCGTTGTCCTAAAACCATCAACTATTAAAAATAAATTATAAACTACATTTCCATCACATGTTCCTACAATAGTGCGTTGTTCTTAAAACAATCAAAACTTAAAAATAATTTATAATCACACAACCAATCCTCAAGTTCTCAGATTAATATGTTGTTTAACCAATTTAAAACTATTTAAGCAAAATCATTCGTTGTTGCCATTCCTCCGATATTTTTTTATTTTTAGAGCATTATGCTAAAACCGTTAACCAACAATTATCAAGCAATTGGAAACCGCTACTTGCCATTCTCCAAAACTATTAGCATGTTTCTCTATTATGAAAAACTCAACACTGTTAAAGGCAATTAACAAAAATTCCACTTTCCATTCACATAACCTTTGACATAAGGTGTTATCCTCAACCACGATTCAATTGTTATAAAGCAATAAATCACTAAAATGCAAGACGCATAGGTGTATAGATTCTGTCCAAAATTAGCAAGACACACTGGTGGGTATGGTTGTCTAAATGTTTAAGGTTCAGAAATAAATGGCAGTGGAGAGTAATACAACTACCAGGGTATCATCAGTAATTATCAAGGCAAAATCAACGATGTCAAGTAAAAGAACGGGACGTGGTAGTAATTCTGGAACACAGGGTTAGACTTGCAAGGTAGTAATTTGAGGTGCAGAAAGTAATGGAGGACACCCCCAACCACAGAACCATGACCATCCTTACCCCGGGCCATTGCAGTCAAGTTGTCCGACAATATACATTATACAAACATGGGGGAATAACTGTGTTATACATGTCATAAATCGCGGTAATCGACAGGAGCCATTCTATCCCCTGGAATAAGACAAATTCGTGGTAATTGTTGTAATATGTTAATCGCTTCCACTACTGGGAAAAACATTGTCATTTCAGTAATAACAAATGCTTTAAATTTAGTGATCAATACAAGGTAAATTCAGTGGAAAAACACGATGTACACAGTGATAAAGGACGCCTTAATTTCAGTGATGAACCACGTAGGTATATGTTGGGGAACATTGGTCGACACAGTGATAGCACAGAGATACTAAGCATCAAATAAAACAATTTTCTAAGGTAATTCTTAAAAGGAAAAAAACCATCTGAAGACCAGTGTATAAATTTGCCCACCAACTACATTATACTGCAGAGAACGGTTAATCCCTGACCAACAGAATTACAAGCGCAAGCCAAATTATCCATCAATATAAAACACAGAGATAGATGTATCCATCAATGCTCAATAGTGCACGGTTAAGTTATTCATCTATGCGCCCAACGCGGAGTTATATTGTTCATCAATGCATAAACGCAGAGTAAATTTATCCATGCATGCATAAAAAAATGCAGTCAAGAATGTAAAAACGCAGGAATTTCCAACGGGATAAAGACACGAAGTAAAAACGAGATAACAACTAGATACAAACATGCCGAGTTTATAGAAAACTTTGCCAACAATCAAATTTTGCAAGGTTAAAGAAATGCATCAGGGTGTAAGGCTAACCATCAGTCAAGGAACTAACAGAGGTAGACGATGGATGGGTTCATCCTTCACTTCATCATCCTCACACAGAAAAGTAGGGCGTTGAGATCCATAGGTATTTTAACGCTAAGGCGACGACTGTAGATTAGGCTCCTGGCCGACTGCTCAGGCGAGGACTGACAAGCTAGGGATGAAAGCTAAGAAACCATGAAGGACACAATCAATCACAATAGGTGGTCAAGATAGGTAGAAAAATGAAGGCCATGGGAGACAAAAACCATCAAGCAAGGTTAAGAAAAGTTTCAATCATCAATTTAAAAAAACATAAGTTTACTTCTCCATTAAATAAGCAGATCCAATTATAAGTCCTAATACATTCTACCATACAAAAATGAATAGAGTGTATCGTTGCCTGATCACCCGCTTTGAATGACGTACTGCACGCTCCGAGCAACTCCTGCTTTCCGACCAACGAGACTTCACCGGTACCTCCCAACCAATGCTAAGGGTACTCTTCTTCCCCCTTATCCCCCCGAGCCACAAAGGGGCCACACACACTATCCAGAGATTTTGACTAGCTCCTAGCTCGCCTCACAAGGCCGAGCTACCACTCCTTACCGAGTTGGGTATCCCAACTCCCACAAGTTAAATCAATTAAGTAGATATTTTTGTAGCATAACGTTACACAAACAGAAGATCCCCTTACTTTCATCACCTCCCTTCATTATATAGAGTTTTGTGATTCCTTACTTTCCAAAAATTCTCTTTTAGTGAAGTTTTATAATTAAATTCCTAAAAATTCCTCCCCGTACAAGTGTCACCCATCCCCTTCATTCCTCCCTAAATTAACTTCTTTAATTAATTTATTATCTTTATTTCCCTCACCCACCTAGAGTTACTCCTAGAATCACTCCTAGGTGTCCCCAAATTCTCTTACAGGTTTTAATAACTTTCCCTTTTATTAAATTGCTAGTTCAATTTAAATTAGAAAGCTCTTAAATGGTATATGCTTTACTAAGTTTGACCTTCCGCTTTTCCCCTTATGTTCCCCTTTTTCCCTTTTTAAGTTTACCTCTTTTCCTAGTTTCCTAAAATTTTAGATTTTCCCTCTTTCTCCTTTTTAATTAGAACTCAAAAAGGCAGGTGTGGAATTTAACCCCTTTTTCCCTTTTATCATTTAATTATATAATTTAAATTATCAAAAATAATAAAACAGTTAATTCCCCTTTTTAAAATTTTATTTCATCAGATTTTTTTTTTATGAATAAATTAAATTTCTTACTCCCTTCGTGCTACAAGATTTAACGAAGATCATAATTATTATTTAAGTTGTTTTTATTTTTATTTTTATTATTTTATTTTTTTTATAGATAGACAAAATTTTACCACTAGTGTAATTTAGACGTAGACCTTAAATTTTGTACTGGGCGACATTTAATTAGGGGAAATATTTTTAAAAATACTTAACACGTTATTCGTCCTAAGGCCATCTAGGTTCATTCCTCTATCATCAACAACGCGACGTGCCCTTCAGGACGCACTAGGTGCTCCAAGGGTGCCACTCACCTCATTTGTTCCCTTGCGCGATGTTCCCTTCAGGATGCACTTACGTGCTCCAAGGGTGCCACTCCCCTCTTGACTGACTTGGTAGACATCAATAATCCCTGGAGTCAACACTCCGCCAGGTGAAATTGTAGGAGACTAAGGGCCTCTAAGGAATAAGGCCCATGACTTATTGTGTGCCCCTTATAATCATCGTGAGCGACTGTCGCAGTCTGCCCTCACGGCATCGTGGGTCCTCTCGAACTAGGTAATTGTTAACCTACAGTTCGAGCCACGGCGGGAGTGCTAGTAGGTTGTGGCAAGGCTGTTGTCCACACCTCTCCCTCAACATCTCTGGTAGTCATGCGTGACCCCTTTACTCCACATGTGAGTTTGGTTGGAAAGCTATCGTCAGCCTGCATCATCAACAAATCATGTCAGAAAATATCCATATCATATCATCTAATAAGATGCACTAACATTGTAGTAAAACAATCAAACCCCAATGGTAGACTCACTGAATCGATCTAGAGTCCAAGGGTTCCTTATATGCCTCTACATCCTCGAGGTCCAGAATCCTGCACACTCAATAAAATCGATTCAAAATCACTTGTCTATGTCAAAGAGGTAAAACAACATGTCATCAACCCATAACGCCTCATAATCACAATCAAAAGTTTTAATAGCATAATAATTCGGATCACTTGCGAGCAAGTGTCCTCAAAGAATAAGTTCGCTCAGTGCGCCAGAGCGCGATGTTACATACACCCCCTCTTGGTCTAAACTTCGTCCCAAATTTTCACAGTGTATATGTCGAAATAAAGTGTATCACAGTATCATATGTCTATCTATCAAACAAAAATGGAAACTACTGGCGCATATGATATGCGTCGTCCCAGGTCGTCGAGTGCAGACTATAATTGTCCCACTGGACCTTGACCTGATCTACCGTTCGACATCTTATCTATCGAACGCAATGATCCAAGATGCGGATCAGCTCATCCATGAGCGCCCCCTCATCCGATACCTACAAGGAACTCATGTCAATAACATGTGTAGGATCACTAATGTAATGTCTCAAAACAGATACATGAAAAACGTTGTGCATACGCCTCAAAGAATCAGGCAAGGCTAGTTGATAGGCCATGGGCCCCTTTCTATCCACAATCTTGAAAGGTCCCACGAACCTCGAAGAGAGTTTATCTCCCTTCCCAAACTTGATCGAACTCTTATGCAGTTTAACCCGCAAGAAGACTCGATCGTCGACCTCGTAACTACGGTCGACATGGTGTGCATCAACAAAACTTTTATGTCGATCCTGCGCTTCTTTAATCCTTTGTCTTATTGTTTTCATTTGCTCTTCCATTTCCTGGATCACTTCTGGTCCCACCAGGACCCTATCCTCAAGCCGATCCCAACTCAAAGGCGTCCGACACGGTCGCCTATAAAGAAACTCGAAAGGTGTCATTTTAATGGTGCGCTGGTAACTGTTGTTGTAAGCGAACTCCACTAGTGGCAATAATTCTTCCCAACACTTTTGTTGGTCCATCACATACATGCGCAACATGTCCTCCAAGGTCTGGTTCGTCTGTTTGGTCTACCCATCAGTCTCCGAGTGATACACAGTACTAAAGTTAAGTTGGGTTCCCAAGGCCTCTTGGAAACTCATCCAAAATCGTCCAGTAAACATCGATCCTCGATCGGATATAATCCTCTTAGGCATGCCATGCAGCCTCACAATCTCACTGATGAAAACTCTAGCTATGTCAGGTGCCTGATATGTCATACGCACAGGAATAAAGTGAGCACTCTTCATCAGAGTGTCTACTACTATGAAAATCGAGTCATGTCTCCTCGTTGTCAATGGCAATCCAACAATAAAATCCATCGAAATAACCTCCCATTTCGATTCTGGAATAGCGTGTGGTTGTAGTAATCCTGCTGGGTGTCTATGTTCAGCCTTTACCTACTGACATTCTAGACATCTGACCACATAGTTGAGTATGTCTGCCTTCATTCCCTTCCATAAGAATAAGGGTTTAAGCTCAGCCCTCATCTTTGTGACTCCCGGGTGAGCCATGTATACTGCTCTATGAGCCTCGCTTAGGATCAACATCCTCAACTCATCATTTGGCGGTATGTAGATCCAAATTTTAAACCTCAATAAACCATCGCTATCAAATGAAAATCCTTCAAATCGTGGTACCATCATTGTGTTTTGTCCGATAAAACCCTCAACCTCTTTGTACCATTCATCATCACGCTGTAAAGTTAGAATCTTTTCACGTAGATTCGTCTGAAGCGACAACACAAAAAAGATGTGCGGTCTCCGACTCAATGCGTCTGCCACTCAGTTCACCATTCCTTTTATGTAAGTAATCTCGAAGTCGTACTCGCTAAGCAATTCCGACCAACGCCATTGTCGTGCATTCAGGTCGCTTTGCGTAAAGATGTGTTGTAGTCCACAATGGTCAGTCTTTAGTTCAAATTTTCATCCAACAAGGTAGTGTCTCCAAACCTTCAAGGCATAAACGATGGCTAACAACTCCAAATCATGCATCGCATAGTTCTCCTCATGCCTTCTCAATTTCCTCGAAATGTAAGTGATCACTCGTTCGTCTTGCATCAAGACTCCACCTAATCCTTCCTTGGATGCGTCAGTGAATACCAAGAATTCCGAGTCCATGTCTGGGACATTTAGTATCAGTGTTGTTGTCAACAACTCCTTGAGCCTCCGAAATGCTTTCGCGCTTTCTCGGTCCAAACAAACTTCCTGTTTTTCTTTTGCAATTCTGTGATCGGACTTGCTATCTTCGAAAATCCCTCGACAAACCGTCGATAGTATACTACTAAACCCATGAAGCTACGCACTTCCAGGACATTCGTTAGCGCAGGCCATTCCATAATAGCCTCGAACTTGGTTGGATCCACGGCGATGCCTTCGCCAGAGATGACATACCCTAAGTAGTGAATATTCGATTGATAAAATGAGAATTTGGACAACTTCCCATACAATTTGTGCTCTCGCAGACACTGTAGTACCAAGCGCAAGTGCTTGTCATGATCCTCCGTTGTCCGAGAGTAAATCAAAATATCATCAATGAATACTTGGACAAACTTGTCCAAGTACTCACGGAACACCCCATTCATCAAACTCATAAATACCCCCGGGGCGTTTGTTAGTCCAAACAGTAAAACAGTAAACTCGTAATGTCCAAACCTCATCTTAAAGGCAATCTTAGGGATGTCATCTTCCTTAATTTGTAACTGGTGATACCCTGAACGCAAATTGATCTTTGATAACACCGTTGTGCCCTTCATTTGATCAAACAGATCATCAATTCTTTGCAAGGGATACTGATTCTTGATCGTGGCCTTGTTTAGTTGACGATAGTCGATGCAGAACCTCCACGACCCATCCTTCTTTCGTATGAAAATAACAGGTGCACCCCACGGTAACACACTATGACGTATCAGTCCCAGGTCCAACAAATCCTTCAGCTGCATTTTCAACTCTTGTAACTCTAGGGTCGACATCCGATAAGGCGTTCTTGCTATCAGTTCAGTCCCCAGTTTTAGGTCTATGATACACTCCAATTCCCTCTCCGACGACATCCCTGGTAACTCCTACGGGAATACGTCTGTAAACTCTCTCACCACCAGAAGGTGCTCTAAACCTTCCGCTAATCCCTTCTCGTTTAACGCAAGGATCGTATAAATCTTGCACCCCTTGCGCATGCTCTTCAGTAGTTGTAAGGAAGAGATGAACCTCAGGGACACTCCCTAGTTCCGTCCTACAATCACACGTCTCTGTCCCTCGTCATCGACCAAGCTCAACCGTTTAGTCTTACAGTTGAGTATCGCCTCATGCGATTCCAACCAATCCATACCAATCATGACGTCATAAGATCCTAAGATCGTGACGTACAAGTTGTCCCTAGTGACAAACTCTCCTAGGTTAAGGGTACATTCCGTAACTTTTCCTCCAACCTTTTTTTTGGCTCCTGAAGCCATCTCTATGAAGCTAAAATCATGTTGTTCGACTGACCTTACCTTAATCCCTTTTAGCGCTACACCAGAAATGAAACTCTCGGTAGCACCAGGATCTATCAAAACACTAAGGGTCCGGTTAGCGATGGTACCTGTCATCTCGAGCACAGTCGAATAATGCTCTGCATAGCAGTTATTTATCGTTGCATGAATCTGATGGGCCTTTCCCATATCTCCCATGGTAGTGGGTCCAGCTAATCCAGACACTCTAGTCCTCTCCACCGGGCAGTCATGTTGGTAGTGTGGCTCCCCACACATCCAACACCCCTTCTTCGACCCGGTAGTCCTGGTACCCGAAGTAGAAGATGATGGCCCATCGGCCTGGAAACCTGGTATGTTCTGTTCAACAGGCCTAAATTATTGTTGCTGCGGTCGATGTTGTTGCTGATGTTGTGGTCCCTGATAAGGTGTCTGCTGTTGAGGCGTCAGTTGCCGAGGTGTAGTGAAAGTGGATCCCCTCTGGAAACCACGATACCCCGGCGTATGTATGGCCGGTGTCTGATGTTGTTGTGCTCCAGATGACACCTGCCCTACTGGTATCACTAGAGTCCTGGTCTGACCCTTGCTGATAAGCTCCTCCTCTGCTATGAGGGCCTTCTGGATGACATCATGCAAGGTTTGAGGTATCAAAATCTTGACCTTTGCACGTGTGTTGCCGTTAAGGCCGAACACGAACCTGTTGACCTTAAGTTTCTCAGTGTTAAGGTGCAGAGCATACTAGAGAAGCTCCATAAAACGGGCCTCGTACTAAGGCACCGTATGGTCACCCTGTCGTAAGGCGTTGAACTCATTAAGTTGACGCTCAATGAATTCCTTTGAAAGGTACCTCTCTCAGAATCGTTCATTGAACAGTTCCCATGACATGTCTTCAACGACCACGTTTAGCTGTGGTAGGAGTGTCTTCCACCATAGAAGAGCGCTCCCCTTCAGTTGAAAGACCGTCATGCAGACCTTCATGTTGGAGGTATAATCCTGAAGTGCAAAAAACATCGCCATATTCTCCAACCATGCCTTGGCAGCTGCGCCATCCAGGGCACCAAAGAACTCGAGAAATTTGACCTTCTCGAGTTCACGGTGAACACTACCAGTACCGACCAGAGTGCACGGTGGAACCTCAGCGGGTATCGGCGCCCTGGCCTCATCACTATCCAAACAACTGATCAGTGCCTCGGACATGCGCTGAAAAGATCTCATCATTCCGACTACATCACCAACTGCTATCTGCTCCTGTCCAAGAACCTGCTCGTCTCCCTGGAGGTTAGACCCCTCAGGCATGGATGCTACTGGAGGCATCGCACCTCCTCCCCTAGCACCTCGTCGTCTACCTCTGTGACATCCTCTAAACATGATTACCTGCATGAATACAAGTCAACTTGATTAGCAACAGTATAATCAAATCATATCAACGAAAGCCGTAGCGATCCCAAGTCACGGGCTGAACCCACTCTGACACCATATGTAACAAACCTATTCGTTACGACATCAAGCCTCAAATAACAAGTGCATTTTTTTATTTTCTTTTGTGTGTATGTAGGAAGGTAATAATGACATTATACTCAACATTGCAACACGACGACGAACTCAACGCATGCAACTCACACAACAACAACATAACGACCTAACATAAAATCACATCAAGCACCTGGAAGCAATGTACGACATTCAATCGATGAAGAATAAGAATGACTACCCACCCGTCCTACCCTGCAATGGTTAGGACCTCCAGAACACATAAGAAACGCTCAAGCCCAAGTTCTCATCGATTTTGACCATTTAAGGTCTCAGGGCCGACGATTGTTCTGAGGAACAAGGAGGTGTCTACATCCCACCCAAAAACAAACAAGTCCAAGCCGACTAAGCTAAATGACAACATCAAGATCATCCAGGCACAACCATCATAAAAGGACACATGTAACTTGAACTTTCACGGTGAGCGAGAGCATTATCACACTCATGCATTACAACACAATTTACAAAACATCAAATTCAAGAATCAACATCATCGTCATCGAGAAGCACATGACCCAAAGCTAGGTTATCATACGTACTCATCGATCAATGCGCGCATTGATCTAATCATGAGGAATCACGCCGCCACATTGCGACAAGCGCAATAGTAACTAAGGAACAACTTAAACAATCCTAAACTTTAAATCATGGCACAAAATCCCAAGTGCCAGAAGTCCAAAACTTAACGGTCATACCTTACACAAAATCTATAAACGAAATCACTCTAATTAATCAAGCTAAACAAAGCGCAAGGTAACCACATTCAATACAGGTTTGAAAATTGCACAACAATCTAGATGTGTCTCATTAACATTTTACCATCATATGAACTATTTCAAGTACATAGTATCCAACCTCAACTAATATTAAAAACATATAACAATTCTTCCCTACCTTATTCTAAAATATAACAAGGCTTCCCTACCTTCTTTTTAAAATACAACCTTTTAAAACATTATAAAGAATGAAGTATCTTATAATTAATAAATTATTATATAACATTAATGAATTATTATTTAACATACCACAATGCTTCCCTACTTTCCTTTTTAAATACAACCCTTTAAAACATTATAAAGAAATGAAGTGTCTTATGATTAATAATTTATTATAAAAAAAAATCATCATACAAGGATTATATGAACAACTTTCAAGATCTCAATAGGTATTTTAGCTTAGAGCTTGTTATAAAACAAATTAGAAAACTTGCCTTCCACGTGTACAATATACTGCCTTCCACGTGTTCTTAAAATAGTGCATTGTCCTAAAACCATCAACTATTAAAAATAAATTATAAACTACATTGCCATCACATGTTCCTACAATAGTGCGTTGTTCTTAAAACAATCAAAACTTAAAAAGAATTTATAATCACACAACCAATCCTCAAGTTCTCAGTTTAATATGTTATTTAACCAATTTAAAACTATTTAAGCAAAATCATTCGTTGTTGCCATTCCTCCTATATTTTTTTACTTTCAGAGTGTTATGCTAAAACCATTAACCAACAATTATCAAGAAATTGGAAACCGCTACTTTCCATTCCCCAAAACTATTAGCATGTTGCTCTATTATGAACAACTCAACACTGTTAAAGGAAATTAACAAAAACACCACTTTCCATTCACATAACCTTTGACATAAGGCGCTATCCTCAACCAAGATTCAACTGTTATAAAGAAATAAATTGCTAAAAGGCAAGACGCACAGGTGTATAGATTCTGTCCAAAATTAGCAAGATGCACAGGTGGGTACGGTTGTCTAAATGTTTAAGGTTTAGAAATAAATGGTAGTCGAGAGTAATACAGATGCCAGGGTATCATCAATAATTATCAAGGCGAAATCAATGTTGTCAAGTAAAAGAACGGGATGTGGTAGTAATTCTGGAACGTAGGGTTAAACATTCGGATTGCAAGGTAGTAATTTGAGGTGCAGAAAGTAATGGAGGACACCCCCAACCACAGAACCATGACCATCCTTACCCCGGGCCATTGCAGTCAAGTTGTCCGACAATATACATTATACAAACATGGGGGCATAACTTTGTTATACATGTCATAAATCGCGGTAATCGACAGGAGCCATTCTATCCCCTGGAATAAGACAAATTCGTGGTAATTGTTGTAATATGTTAATCGCTGCCACTACTGGGAAAAACGTTGTCATTTCAGTAATAACAAACGCTTTAAATTCAGTGATCAATATGAGGTAAATTCAGTGGAAAAACACGATGTACACAGTGATAAAGGACGCCTTAATTTCACTAATGAACCATGCAGGTATATGTTGGGGAATGTTGGTCAACACAGTGATATCACAGAGATACTAACCATCAAATAAAACAATTTGCTAAGGTAATTCTTAAAAGGAAAACGCCATCTGAAGACCAGTGTATAAATTCTCCCACCAACTACATTATACTGCAGAGAACGGTTAATTGCTGGCCAACAGAATTACAAGTGCAAGCCAAATTATCCATAAATATAAAACACAGAGATAGATGTATCCATCAATGCTCAATAGTGCAGGGTTAAGTTGTTCATCTATGCGCCCAATGCAGAGTTGTATGGTTCATCAATGCATAAACGCAGAGTAAATTTATCCATGCATGCATAAAAAAATGCATTCAAGAATGTAAAAATGCAGGAATGTCCAGCGGGATAAAGACACGAGTAAAAACTAGATAACAACTAGATACAAACATGTCGAGTTTATAGAAAACTTTGCCAATAATCAAATTCTGCAGGGTTAAATAAATGCATCAAGGTGCAAGGAAAACCATCAGTCAAGGCAATAATGGAGGTAGATGACGGATGGGTTTGTCCTTCGCTTCATCATCCTCGCACAGAAAAGTAGGGTGTTGACATCCGTAGGTATTTTAACGCTAAGGCGACGACCGTAGATCAGGCTCCTGGCCAACTGCTTAGGTAAGGACTGACAAGCTAGGGACAAAAGCTAAGAAACCATGAAGGACACAATCAATCACAACCAGGTGGTCAAGACAGGCGGGGAAATGAATTCCATGGGATAAAACAACCATCGAGCTAGGCGAAGAAAAGTTTCAGTCATCAATTTAAAAAAACATCAGTTTACTTCTCCATTAAATAAGCAGATCCAAGCATAAGTCCTAATACATTCTACCATACAAAAATGAAGAGAGAATACCGTTGCATGATTTCTTGCTCTGAATGACGTCCCGCGCACTCCGAGCAACTCCCGCTTGCCGACCGACGAGACTTCATAGGTACCTCCCAGCCAATGCTAGGGGTACTCTTCTTCCCCGTTAGTCCCCCAAGCCACAAAGAGGCCACACACACTATCCAAAGATTTCGACTAGCTCCCATCTCGCCTCGCAAGGCTGAGCTACCACTCCTTACCAAGTTGGGTATCCCGACTCGCACAATTTAAATCAGTCAAGTAGATATTTCTGCAGCGTAATGTTACACAAACAGAAGATCCCCTTACCTCCATCACCTCCCTTCATTATATAGAGTTTCGTGGTTCCTTACTTTCCAAAAATTCTCTTTTAGTTAAGTTTTATAATTAAATTCCTAAAAATTCCTCCCCATACAAGTGTCACCCATCCCCTTCATTCCTCCCTAAATTAACTTCTTTAATTAATTTATTATCTTTATTTCACTCACCCACCTAGAGTTACTCCTAGAATCACTCCTAGGTGTCCCCAAATTCTCTTACAGGTTTTAATAAATTTCCCTTTTATTAAATTGCTAGTTCAGTTTAAATTAGAAAGCTCTTAAATGGTATATGCTTTACTAAGTTTGACCTTCTACTTTTTCCGTTATGTTCCCCTTTTTCCCTTTTTAAGTTTACCTATTTTCCTAGTTTCCTAAAATTTTAGATTTTCCCTCTTTCCCCTTTTTAATTAGAACTCAAAAAGGCAGGTGTGGAATTTAACCCCTTTTTCCCTTTTATCATTTAATTATATAATTTAAATTATCAAAAATAATAAAACAGTTAATTCCCCTTTTTTAAATTTTATTTCATTAGATTTTTTTTTTATGAATAAATTAAATTTCTTACTCCCTTCGTATTACAAGATTTAACGAAGATCATAATTATTATTTAAGTTGTTATTATTATTATTATTATTATTATTTATAGATAGACAAAATTTTACCACTAGCGTAATTTAGACTTAGACCTTAAATTTTGTACCGGGCGACATTTAATTAGGGGAAATTGTTTTAAAAATACTTAACACGTTATTCGTCCTAAGGCCATCTAGGTTCATTCCTCTATCATCAACAACGTGACATGCCCTTTAGGACGCACTAAGTGCTCCAAGGGTGTCACTCGCCTCATTTGTTCCCTTGCACGACGTGCCCTTCAAGACGCACTTACATGCTCCAAGGGTGCCACTCACCTCTTGACTGACTTGGTAGACATCAATAACCCCTGGAGTCAACACTCCACCAGGTGAACTTGTGGGAGAATAAGGGCCTCTAAGGAATAAGGCCCCTGCCTTATTGCGTGCCCCTTAGAATCATCATGAGCAACTATTGCAGTCTACCCTCACGACATCGTGGGTCCTCTCAAACTGGGTAATCGTTAACCTATAGTTTGAGCCACGACGGGAGTGCTAGTAGGTTGTGGTAGGGTTGTTGTCCACACCTCTCCCTCAATATCTCTGGTAGTTGTGCATGACCCCTTTACTCCACATGTGAGTCTGGTTGGCAAGCTATCGTCAGCGTTCATCATCAACAAATCATGTCAGAACATATCCATATCATATCACCTAATCAAATGCACTAACATCGCAGTAAAACAATCAAACCCCAATGGTACACTCCCTAAATCGATCCAGAGTCCAAGGGTTCCTTATATGCCTCTACATCCTCGAGGTCCAGAATCCTACACACTCAGTAAAATTGAGTCAATAGCACCTGTCTATGTCAAAGCGGTAAAACAACATGTCATTAACCCATAACGCCTCATAATCACAATCAAAAGTTTTAATAGCATAATAATCCGGATCACTTGCGAGCAAGTGTCCTGAAAGAATAAGTTCACTCAGTGTGCCAGAGCGAGATGTTACATACACCCCCTCTTGGTCTAAACTTCATCTTGAAGTTTCACAATATATATGCCGAAATAAAGTGTATCATAGTATCCTATGTCTATCTATCAAACAAAAATGGAAACTAATGGCGTATATCATATGCGTCCTCCTAGGTCGTCGAGTGCAGACTATAATTGCCCCACTGGACCTTGACCTGATCTATTGTTCGACGTCGTAGCTGTCGAACGCGATGATCCAAGATGTGGACCAGCTCAGTCGTGAGCGCTCGCTCGTCCAATACATGCAAGAACTCATGTCAATAACATGTGTAGGATCACTAATGTAATGTCTCAAAACAGATACATGAAAAACATCGTGCATACGCCTCAAAGAATTAGGAAAGGCTAGTCGATAGGCCATGGGCCCCTTTCTCTCCACAATCTCGAAAGGTCCCACAAACCTAGGAGAGAGTTTAGCTCCCTTCCCAAACTTGATCGAACTCTTATGTGGTTTAACCCACAAGAAGACTCGATCGCCGACCTCATAACTATGATCGACACAGTGCGCATCAATATAACTCTTTTGTCGATCCTGTGCTTCTTTAATCCTTTGTGTTATTGTTTGCATTTGCTCTTCCATTTCCTAGATCACTTCTGGTCCCACCAAGATCCTATCCTCAAGCCGATCCCAACTCGAAGGCGTCCGACACGGTCGCCCATAAAGAAACTCAAAAGGCGCCATTTTAATGGTGCTCTGGTAACTGTTTTTGTAAGTGAACTCCACTAGTGGCAATAATTCTTCCCGATGCTTTTGTTGGTCCATCACATACATGTGCAACATGTCCTCCAAGTTCTGGTTCGTTGGTTCGGTCTGGTCGTCAGTCTCCGGGTGATACGCATTACTAAAGTTAAGTTGGGTTCCCAAGTCCTCTTGGAAACTCATCCAAAATCATCCAGTAAACACTGATCCAAATCGGATATAATCCTCTTAGGTACACCATGTAGCCTCACAATCTCATTGATGAAAACTCTAGCTATGTGAGGTGCCTGATACGTCATACGCATAGGAATAAAGTGAGCACTCTTCGTCAGAGTGTCTACTACTACGAAAATCAAGTCATGTCTCCTTGCTGTCAGTGGAAATCCAACAATAAAATCCATCAAAATAACCTCCCATTTCGATTATGGAATAGCATGTGGTTGTAGTAATCCTGTTGGGTGTCTATGTTCAACCTTTACCTGCTAACATTCTAGACATCTGGCCACATAGTTGACTATGTCTGCCTTCATTCCCTTCTAGAAGAATAAGAGTTTAAGGTCGGCCCTCATCTTCGTGACTCCCGGGTGAGCCATGTATACTGCTCTATGAGCCTCACTTAGGATCAACATCCTCAACTCGTCATTTGGTGGTTCGTAAATCTGACTTTTAAACCTCAATAAACCATCACTATTAAATGAAAAGCCTTCAAATCGCATTACCATCATTGTGTTTTGTCAGATAAAACCCTCGACCTCTTTGTACGAGTCATCATCAAGCTGTAAAGTTAGAATCTTTTCATGTAGATTCGTCTGAAGCGACAGCACCAAAAAGATGCGCGGTCTCCGACTCAATGCATCTGCCACTCAGTTCACCGTTCCTTTTATGTAATTAATCTCGAAGTCATACTCGCTAAGCAATTCTGACCAACATTGTTGTCATGTGTTTAGGTCGCTTTGCGTAAAGATGTGTTGTAGTCCACAATGGTTAGTCTTTAGTTCAAATTTCCATCCAACAAGGTAGTGTCTCCAAACCTTCAAGGCATAAACGATGGCTAAAAACTCAAAATCGTGTGTCGCGTAGTTCTCCTCATGCCTTATTAGTTTCCTCGAAATGTAAGCGATCACTCGTTCGTCTTGCATCAAGACTCCACCTAATCCTTCCTTGGATGCGTTAGTGCATACCAAGAAGTCCGCGTCCATGTCTGGGACTTTTAGTATCAGTGTTTTTGTCAGCAACTCCTTGAGCCTCCGAAATGCTTCCGCGCATTTCTCGGTCCAAACAAACTTCTAGTTTTTCTTCTGCAATTCCATGATCGGACTTGCTATCTTCGAAAATCCCTCGATGAACCGTCGATAATATCCTGTTGAACCCATGAAGCTACGCACTTCTGAGACAATCGTCGGCATAGGCCTTTCCATAATAGCCTCGACCTTGGCTAGATCTATGACAATGCCTTCACTGGAGAAGACATGCCCTAAGTAGTGAATCTTCAATTCATAAAATGAGCATTTGTACAACTCCCCATACAATTTGTGCTCTCGCAGACACTGTATTACCAAGCGCAAGTGCTCGTCATGCTCCTCCGTTGTCCGAGAGTATATCAAAATATCGTCAATGAATACTTGGACGAACTTGTCCAAATACTCGTGGAACACCCCATTCATTAAACTCATAAATACCCCTGGGGAGTTTGTCAGTCCAAACGGTAAGACAGTAAACTCATAATGTCCAAACCTCATCTTAAAGGCGGTCTTAGGGACTTCATCTTCCTTAATCCGTAACTGGTGATACCCTGATCACAAATCGATCTTTGAGAACACTGTCGCGCCCTTCATTTGATCGAACAGATCATCAATTCTCGGCAATGGATACCGATTCTTGATCATGGCCTTGTTCAGTTGACGGTAGTCATTGCAGAGCCTCCACAACCCATCCTTCTTTCTTATGAAAATAACAGGTGCACCCCACAGTGACACACTAGGACGTATCAGTCCTAGGTCCAACAACTGCTTCAGTTGCATTTTCAACTCTTGTAACTTCAGGGTCGACATTCGATAAGGAGTTATTTCTATCGGTTCAGTCCTCGGTTTTAGGTCTATGGTAAACTCCAATTCCCTCTCCGGTGGCATCCCAGGTAACTCCTCCAGGAATACATCCGCAAACTCTCTCACCACCGGAAGGTGTTCTAAACCTTCTGCTAATCCCTTCTCGTTTAACGCTAGGATCACATAAATCTTGCACCCCTTGCGCATGCTCTTTCGTAGTTGTAAGGAAGAGATGAACCTCAGGGAAATTCCCTAGTTCCATCCTACAATCACACGTCTCTGTCCCTCGTCATCGACCAAGCTCAACCGTTTCGTCTTACAATTGAGTATCGCCTCATGTGATTCTAACCAATCCATACCAATCACGACGTCATAAGATCTTAATATCGTGACGTACAAGTTGGCCCTGGTGACAAACTCTCCCAGGTTAAGGGTACATCCCGTAACCTTTCCTCCAACCTTTTGTTTGGCTCCCAAAGCCATCTCTATGAATCTAAACTCATCCTATTTGACTACCTTTACCTTAATCCTTTTTTGCAGTGCACCAGAAATGAAACTCTCGATAGCACCAGGATCTATAAATATACAAAGGGTATGGTTAGCGACGATACCTTTCGTCTCGAGCACAGCCAACTGATGCTCTACTTGGTGGTTATTTACCGCTGCATGAATCTGATGGGCCTTGCCCATATCTCCCATGGTAGTGGGTCCAGCTGATCCAGACTCTCTAGTCCTCTCCACCAGACAGTCACACTGGTAGTGTGGCTCCCCACACGTCCAACACCCCTTCTTCGGCCCAGTAGTCCTGGTACTCGAAGTAGAAGATGATGACCCACTGGCTTGGAACCCTGGTCTGTTCTATTGACCATGCTTAAACTGTTGTTGTTGTTGTCGACGTTGTTGCTGATGTTGTGGTCCCTGATAAGGTGTCTGTTGTTGAGGTGTCGGTTGTCGAGGTGTAGTGAAAGTGGATCCCCTCTGGAAACCATGATATCCCGACGTATGTCTGGCTGGTGTCTGATGTTGCTATGCTCTAGATGACACCTGCCCTGCTGGTCTCGTCAGAGTCCTGGTCTGACCCCCGCTGATAAGCTCCTCCTCTGCTATGAGGGCCTTCTAGATGACATCATGCAAGGTTTGAGGCATCAAAATCCTGACCTTTGCACATGTGTTGTCGTTAAGGTCGAACACGAACCTGTTGACCTTAATTTTCTCAGTGTTAAGGTGCGGAGCATATCAGAGCAGCTCCATAAAATGGGCCTCGTACTCGGGCATCGTACGACCACCCTGTCGTAAGGTGTTGAACTCATTGAGCTAACGCTCAATGAATTCCTTTGAAAGGTACCTCTCTCAGAATCGTTCCTCGAACAGTTCCCATGACACATGCTCAACGGCCACGTTCAGTTGCGGTAAGAGCGTCTTCCACCATAGAAGATCGCTCCCCTTCGATTGAAATACCGCCATGCAAACCTTCATGTTGGAGGTATAATCGTGAATTGAAAAACACATCGCCATATTCTCCAACCATGCCTCAGCGGCTACGCCGTCCAGGGCACCAAATAACTCGAGAAATTTGACCTTCTCGAGTTGACGGTGAACACTACCAGTAACGACCGGAGCACGTGGCGGAACCTCAGCGGGTGTCGGCATTGTGGCCTCATCCCAGTCCAAACGGCTGATCAGTGCCTCGGACATGCGCTGAAAAGATCTCATCATTTCGACTACATCACCAACTTCTATCTACCCGTATCTGAGAACCTGCTCGTCTCCCTGGGGGTTAGACCCCTCAGGCGTGGATGCTACTGGAGGCATCGTGCCTCCTCCCCTAGCACCCCATCGTCTGACTCTGTGGCATCCTCTAACCATGATTACCAGCATGAATACAAGTCAACTTGATTAGCAACAATATAATCAAATCATATCAACAAAAGCCATAGCGATCCCTAGTCGTGGGTTGAACCCACTCTGATACCATATGTAACGAACCTATTCTTTATGACATCAAGCCTCACATAACAAGTGCAATTTTTTTTTTCTGTGTGTGTGTATGTAGGAAGGTAATAATGACATTATACTCAACATCGCAACACGACGATGAAATCAACGCATGCAACTCACATAACAACAACATAACGACCTAACATAAAAGCACATAAGGCACCTGGAAGCAATGTACGACATTCAATCGATGAATAATAAGAATGACTACCCACCTGTCCTACCCTGCAATCGTTAGGACCTCCAGGACACATAAGCAACGCTCAAGCTCAGGTTCCCATCGATTTTGACCATTTAAGGTCTCAGGGCTGGCGACTGTTCTGAGGAACAAGGAGGTGTCTACATCCCACCCCAAAACAAACAAGTCCAAGCCGATTAATCTAAATGACAACATCAAGATCATCCAGGCGCGACCATCATAAAAGGACACATGTAACTTGAACTTTCACGACGAGCGAGAGCATTATCACACTCATGCATTACAACACAATTTGCAAAACATCAAATTCAAGAATCAACATCATCGTCATCAGGAAGCACACGACCCAAAGCCAGGTTATCATACGCACTCATCGATCAATGCGCGCATTGATCCAATCATGAGGAATCATGCTGCCACATTGGGACGTAACTAAGGTGCAACTTAAACAATCCTAAACTTTAAATCATGACACAAAATCCCAAGCGGAAGAAGTCCAAAACTTAACAGTCATACCTTACACAAAATCTATAAACGAAAGCACTCTAATTAATCAAGCTAAACAAAGCGCAAAGTAACCACATTCAATACAGGTTTGAAAATTGCACAACAATCTAGATGTATCTCATTAACATTTTACCATCATATGAACTATTTCAAGTACATAGTATCCAACCTCAACTAATATTAAAAACATATAACAATTCTTCCCTACCTTCTTGTAAAATATAACAAGGCTTCCCTACCTTCTTTTTAAAATACAACCTTTTAAAACATTATAAAGAATGAAGTATCTTATAATTAATAAATTATTATATAACATTAATGAATTATTATTTAACATACCACAATGCTTCACTACTTTCCTTTTTAAATACAACCCTTTAAAACATTATAAAGAAATGAAGTATCTTATGATTAATAATTTATTATAAAAAAAAATCATCATACAAGGATTATATGAACAACTTTCAAGATCTCAACAGGTATTTTAGCTTAGAGCCTGTTATAAAACAAATTAGAAAACTTGCCTTCCACGTGTACAATATACTGCCTTCCACATGTTCTTAAAATAGTGTGTTGTCCTAAAACCATCAACTATTAAAAATAAATTATAAACTACATTGCCATCACATGTTCCTACAATAGTGCGTTGTTCTTAAAACAATCAGAACTTAAAAAGAATTTATAATCACACAACCAATCCTCAAGTTCTTAGTTTAATATGTTGTTTAACCAATTTAAAACTATTTAAGAAAAATCAGTCGTTGTTGCCATTCCTCCGATATTTTTTTATTTTCAGAGCGTTATGCTAAAACCGTTAACCAACAATTATCAAGCAATTCGAAACCGCTACTTGCCATTCCCCAAAACTATTAGCATGTTGCTCTATTTTGAAAAACTCAGCATTGTTAAAGGCAATTAACAAAAACGCCACTTGCCATTCACATAACCTTTGACATAAGGTGCTATCCTCAACCAAGATTCAACTGTTATAAAGCAATAAATCGCTAAAAGGCAAGACGCACAGGTGTATAGATTCTGTCCAAAATTAGCAAGACGCACAGGTGGGTACAGTTGTCTAAATGTTTAAGGTTCAGAAATAAATGGTAGTGGAGAGTAATACGGCTGGCAGGGTATCATGAGTAATTATCAAGGCGAAATCAACATTGTCATGTAAAAGAATGGGATGTGGTAGTAATTCTGGAATGTAGGGTTAGACATCTGTTATAACCCTAAATTGCACCACACATGCTTACCTGGCATCAGGCCAACTCATATCCTTTCTTTGCCAAAAGCACTGTTGAACAACGCTTTGAAAATCCTCTTGTGTAAAGGCCCACGCGCCCTAACCCATTACTGCACGCGTGTACACGTTGGCTGACCCAAAACAACCCGCATGGACTGACAAAAGGATGAAAAAAGGAAAGTTGTCGATGGAACAAAAAGATATGGGTGAGTTAACTGAAACTCTGGGCCATGCATGGCTGAGGGTTTGTGCAAATACCTAGCTCCTTCTAGCCTATAAAAGAAGGGGTAGGGGTACCATTTGGAAAGAGGAAGAATATAGCAAAGAAACTTTGCCCATTTACGTATTCCATTGTCCCAACCCTTTAGCCTTTCCTAATGCCAAAGGATATTTACGTATTCCATTGTCCCAACAGAAGAAGAGGAGCCCAGGATCAGGTTCAAGGAGTGGTGGCCGGTCTCAACTTTTGTAAGTTGACTCATTTTAAGTAATAAAGAGAATGCTTTTCCCGTCCCGATTCATGAACTTTTTATGGTTTGATTAGTTTATGTTTGATTTCTAACTCGTGAGTATATAAGTAGTATGAATGCATAGTTGTTGCTCGTCTTGAATGCAGGTCAGCTTTGGAAGGAGTATTGCAAACAAGTAATCAATCACAACGGAGGATCAACATCAAACGCCGATAACGAGGTAGGTTGATCTTTCCATGCATTTACTAAGAAAAGGGGATTTAAATATAGGGATGAAGGTAGAAAGTAATTTCTATTTGGTCATATCTGCATGCAAAGTCTGAACTCTATTTGCTAGTCCGTAGGGTGTTTTTCCCCAACAACAACATTTGGATTGCAAGGTAGTAATTTGAGGTCCAGAAAGTAATGGAGGACACGCCCAACCACAAAGCCATGACCATCCTTACCCTGGGCCATTCCAGTCAAGCTGTCCCACAATATACATTATACAAACATGGGGGATTAACTGTGTTATACATGTCATAAATCGTGATAATCGACAGGAGCCATTCTATCCCCTGGAATAAGACAAATTCGTGGTAATTGTTGTAATATGTTAATCGTTGCCACTACAGGGAAAAACGTTGTCATTTTAGTAATAACAAACGCTTTAAATTCAATGATCAATATGTAATTTCAGTGGAAAAACACGTTGTACACAATGATAAAGGACGCCTTAATTTCAGTGATGAACCACGCAGGTATATGCTGGGGAATGTTGGTCGACACAGTGATATCACAGAGACTTTGGGTCTGGGGGAAGGGAGCTCTAGCACTCCTCTGCAAGGTCACATGGGGGGCACTCCTGTCCCTTTTAACGCTTTTCCTTACGCAGGAGGTCACATCCCTCCTTCGTCCCCTTCACTCGGTGGTTCGCATTAGCAATCTGTCGGGCAACCTACACACAATAGTTTATTTGGAGTGGGGAGTCAAGGACCACCTTTGCATAGTATGTCGGTAGGTTCAACACCATTTTCTTGGAACGGAACGTTTGGTAACAACACCTTCTCATCATCCGCTTTCCCAACTGGGGGCAACCCCCTTTTTGGAAAATCTACTCCTGGTTAGGGTACTATTCCTGCACAGGGGGAAAACTTAGCAGGACCTTGGAATTCAGGGCAAGGATCCGATCCATCCTCCAGAATGTCGATCTGGGGTAATTCTTTCCGCAATCAATGGAACCCCGGACAAACTACTATGCTTATCCCTACGGGACCGGCATGGGGTAATCCTTCCCAAAGTCCTTTGAACACAATGCATGCCCAACAATCTATGTCCTATTTGGGAAATCAGCCGATGATGTCTCCACAGATGCAAAATCCTTACTTTGGTCAAGGCCATGGTTTCTACCAGAATCCGGGCCAGAAGCCAAACTTTTCCTGGCAACCTGGTGCCAGTCAAACTCTAGGACCCTTTTTCCCAGGTTATCAGCAGCAACCCAAACTACCTTTCCTGGTGACTTTACACTTGCTAGATTTGACGAGGTTGTTGAATGAACCCATTTTTCACGATCCACATTGGCCTCCTATGCCAACGAAGTTTCCTTCGGACATTCCAAAGTTCGAAGCCAAGCCTAATGAAGATCCAGGAGATCATGTGACTACCTTCCATCTTTGGTGCTCATCCAACTCATTGAAAGATGACTCTGTACAGTTGAGATTGTTTCAACGTACTCTCATAGGGAGTGTCGCGAAATGGTACATTGAGCTCAATCGCTCAAGATACTCTTCTTTTGGAGAATTGGCGATGGCTTTCCTTAACCATTTTCAGTTACCTGTGAGATACGATGCTGGCACAGAGCTGCTCGCTAATTTCAAACAGACAACAATGGACCATATCTCTGATCACATTTGAGAATGGAGACACCGGAAGAGTTTAATCAAAGTACCAGTCCCACCAGCATTCCTGCTTGAGTGGTTCCTTAAGTCTTTGGTCCCGCAGTTATCCAAAGACTTCATGGCATCCAGATTTTTCTTTGAAGAAGACGCCATCATGAGGGCTCAATAGTTTGAGCTCATCTATTCTCAGTTTGGTTTATTATACAACATCTTGCCAAATGCACCATGTTCAACACTAGATAAAACTAGATAGAGAGTTGGACCGCATGTCGATGGTATCGTTGGTTCAGCACAAACTAAGTTTGTTGAGCAATTGACAAAGTAGTTGCAACAGTTATCCATACAACACACAGCAGATAGACAAACTACTGCTTTGGTTGCTCCCCCTACCCAAACGTCGGAATTACACACAGTGTAGTCGACTAACCCAAATCCCACCCAGCAGCCTGAAGGGAAGAAAAAACAACGAAAGAAGGGTAAGGGGGATAAAAAACCCAACGATAATGCTGGCGGGGACAACACTGAAAAATGGAAGGGGAGGTATCCTTGCAACTTGTGCGCAGAAGACCACCTGACCCATCTATGTCCTTGACTTACAGATGCCCAAAAGTTTGTCACAGAGCAACAACAGGCAGTGTTGACGAACCCATTTCAGCATGGGCAAAATCTAACTCAAGCCTCTGCAAGCACGGAAGGGGGAAACCAAGAAACCTGCCCACCTCGAAACAATCCCTCATCCGCAAACGTATATATGGTTAGGGGTGATGCTTTCATATCGACTAGAGCGCACGATTATAGTAAACCAAGCGCTTCTGAGAAGGGTAAAGAAGTTGACCTCCCATCTCTTCCTCTACAGATTGAGAAGACGTTGGGAGAAACAATGACACACATTCCAAAAGGTGCATTTAAAAAGGCTTCTCATAACCCAAACACAAGGGCCGCCCAGAACTACTCTATGGTGGAAGATTTATCACAAACCCTTTGTGTGATGTCTGCTTTGGAGGTCCTCCAAAGTTGCCCTTCTCGGACAAAAGCCTTGTTAACCACTTTGGGCTCTACTGAGACTTGTAATCTGGGTACCATCATGTTATATACAACCGACTTAAAACCTCATATGCCTTACCACGTAGCGTTTCAGATAGTAGTGGCTTACCCCACGAAAACTTTTACATGGAATATATTTCACACAGTGGTCGACGAAGGCGCCTCGACATGTGTTATGTCATTGGCATGTTGGAAGGCCATTGGCCAACCCGTTTTGTCTGCATCACCTACTCTCCTCACTGCTTTCGATGGTCGTTCATTCTGACCACATGGCATTGTTCCTTCTTTCCCCATGCAGTTAGGAGGGAAGACCGTGTGTGTTGAGGTAGAGATAGTTGATGCTCCCCTCGACTATAACCTCTTGTTAGGACGGAGTTGGACTTATGCTATGCAATTTGTGGTTGCTACATTTTTCCAGGTCTTATTGTTTCCACATGAGGACCGTCTGTAGGTTCTCTTTCAACAACTTGAGAATCTCCTGACTCTCTATGATCCAATCCTTGGCCTTGGGAGCTCTTCTCTCCCTGAAGACCAAGTCTACCAAAGTGGGAGCATCATATCCGTACAATGCTCGAAAGGGTTTCATACCAATGGACATGTGGAAGGTGGTGTTGTAGTAATGTTCTCCTAAATGTAACCACTTTACCCACATTCTCTGTTGTCCTCCTACATAGTTCCTCAAATACCCTTCAACCCACTTGTTGACAATCTTGGTCTGCCCATCTGTCTGAGGGTGATAGCTGGTGCTAGGTGTCAACTCTGTCCCCACCAACTGAAACAACTCTCTCCAAAATGTCCCTATGAATTGACTGTCCCTATCACTGATGATGTTCTTCGGCAACCCATGAAGTCTGAAGACCTCCCTGAAGAAAAGATCAGCTACCTAAACTGTGCTATACTCTATCGGTATGGAATAGAAGTGAGCAAACTTGGTCAATCTATCGACCACTACATAGATACAATCCTTACCCTGGACCTTAGGTAGACCGGTGATGAAGTCCATAGATATACTCTCCCATTTATGCTCTGGAATGGGGAGTGGCTGAAGTAGCCCAGCTGGGAGAGCATGCTCTGACTTGTTCTACTAGAAAGTCACACACTCACTGACGTGTCTCATAATGTCTTGTTTGAGGCCCTTCCATGAGAACCTCTCTCTGATCTTTCTGTAGGTTTTGAAAAACCCGTGATGGCTTGCTAGAGGTGAATCATGAACTGCGGTGAGGATTTTCTTCTTAATCCCTAAATCTGGCACCAAGTAGACTCTATCCTTGTAAAATATGACATCGTCAATGACCCTATACTAGTCATCCCATATCTTCCCATCCATCACCTCACAAGCAAACTTGTTCTTAGAATATTCCACTAACAAGTGGGATTTCCAGTCTGCTGAAATCTCCATCAAAGAACATGCCACAGGTATCCTCGATAGTGCATCGGCCACAATGTTCTTCTTCCCCTTGACATACTCTATGTCAAAGTTTAATTCATGTACCTTCGTCACCCATTTCTGTTGGCGCTCACTGAGGTCCTTCTACTCAAGGAAATACTTCAAACTGTTGTGATCGATCTTGACCATGAATTTGCTGCCCACCAAATATTGTCTGAACTTGGTCAAGGCATGCATGATTGCCAACATTTCCTTGTCATAAATGGAGTACAACCTCTCAGGTAGACTAAGCTTCCGGCTCTCGAATACAATGGGGTGTCCTCCCTGCATCAAAAATGCATCGATCCCTTCGCCAGATGCATCACACTCTAGTACAAATGGCAGGGTGAATTCTTGTAGTTACAACACTGGACAAGTGCCCATGACTTCCTTCATGTGATCAAAGGATTCCTATGATTTCTCGGTCCATATGAAGGCCCCATGCTTGGTAAGATCTGTCCGCGGTGCTCCAAGCTGAGAAAAACCCTGGATGAACTGCCTGTAATAGTTGTACAGCCCGAAGAAGCTCCTCAATTCTGTCACGTTCTTGGGTGTCGACCAATCCAGAATGGCCCTGATCTTCTCTTGGTGCACCTATACCCCCTTTGCACTAACGATGTGGCCTAAGTAAAGCAGTTCTGTCATACCGAACTCACACTTGGACTCTTTTTCATATAATGACTATGCCTCCATGATGCTCAATACCTCATCCAGGTGCCTCATATGCTCTTGCCATGACCGGCTATAGATCAAGATGTCGTCGAAGAAAACCAATACTGATTTCCTTAACTGATCCTTGAATATATGGTTCATGCAAGACTGGAATGTAGCGGGTGCATTGGTTAGCCCAAATGGCATAACCAGGAACTTGAAGTGTCCAAAATGGCATCTAAATGCCATCTTCTCTATGTCCTGCCCTCGGATGCTGATATGATGATATCTAGACCGTTGATCAATTTTTGAGAAGAAAACTACCCCATGCAGTTCATCCATCAACTCGTTAATGCGTGGGATAGGGTATCGGTTCTTGATGGTTTTCTTTTTCAAGGCTCGGTAATCAATGCACATCCTCATGGTGCCATCCTTCATCAGAACTAAGACAATTGAAGAAGCAAATGGGCTGCTGCTCAATCTGATGTGTCCCATCGCCAACAATTCCTTGATTGCCTTCTCTATCTCATCCTTGAACCTCCTAGGATGACGATAGGGGGGGGTGATCATAGGTTTGGCCCCCTCCTACAACTCAATGGTGTGCTCAAATCCCTTGTTAGGTGGTCTCCCTGATGGAATTGCCTCAAAGATCTATTGATGTTGTCCCAATAAGTTCTTGATCTCTGTATGGTATTGTTGTCGATCTTCTGAATCCTTCTGAGTAGTTATCAAGAATTATGCGGCATATGCTACCTCCCCATGTCTAAATATCCTCTCCATCCTCTTGGTTGAAACTATCCTAGGTGCTCCTGTCGACATACCTCTTAGGACAACCTTCTTCCCATCTTGATCTCTGAATCCCATTTCCAAGGTTTGGTAGTTGGTAGTGATTTTTCCCAAGGTAATCATCCACTGAACTCCTAACACCACATCTGTGTCTGATAGGTCAACCAAATAAAATGTGTCTCTCACTGTGTAGTTGCCTTACTTCATGTCTAAGTTTGGAACTCTATCTAGACACTCCACTGTGTGGCCATCTGCTACCGCAACATCAAACCCCTCAAACTCCTCTGTTTGGAGTGCCCGTCTCGATACTAGTGAAGCGTTGATGAAGTTGTGGGTGGCCCCACCATCTATCAGGGTGATTGCCCCTTGCTCCTGGATAATCCCTCTGATACAGAGGGTATCATACCTGGGAACACCAGAAAGGGTCGCTATGACACCTCCCTTTGCTGGTTTCCTCCTGTTAGCTTGTTTTGGCGGTTGTGGGACTACTGGAGGATGGGCTCTTGCCGGTGTCGGTGTTCTACGGGGAGGCTGCTCCTCTGCTGGTTATGAATCCTCCTCTGAGCTAGTGGATCCACTGTCCTGATCCTCCTCCTCACTGTCCACACTGTCTGCCGCTACCTCAATATAATGAATCTCTCCCTTGCCCATGCACCTGTGGCCTGGGACCCAAGGATCTTTGCAGCTAAAGAAAATCTTTTTCCTCATAAGCTCTCTCCTAGTCTCATCATCCAACTTCTCCTTGCCCTTCCATTCTCTATGGAATGGATTCCTGTCTCGATCCCTCTGGGACACAAATGGTTTGGAGAAAGTTTTAATCTTTGGTGCTGAGTCTTCCAGATCTCGAGTGCGAAGGATGGCATCCTGCAAGGTGGGAGGCCTATATGCCTTCACCCATCCTTTCAAAGGCTCTGTGAGTCCTTCTGTGAATAGCATGATCATCCTGGGCTCTAATATATCTGTCACTTCCATGGCTACCCGCTGAAACTCTGTGATGAACGCCTCTGTTGTGCCAGTTTGTTTTAATTGAGCTAGATCCCTGAAGTGTATCTCGGGATCCTTCTTGTCAAACCTGTCCATGAGCCTATCTGTAAACTCCCTATAGGAGATGATGCGACTGTGACCCAATGTCACCAGTCCATGGTACCACCACTCATGTGCCTCACCCTCCAAGTGTAAGGTTGCAAAACTGATGGCCTCTGTCTCAGTCATCTGGTTGAGCTTGTAATACATGTCTAGCTTCTGTACCCAAGCTCTGGCAGTGTATTTGGACGATTCGTCGAAAGAAGGGATGGTGAGTTTCTGGAATTTTCGGATGAAATCGAGGTTATGCCCCTGCTGCTGTTGTGGTCCTCCCCTCTATGGCTCTCTGGGGCGGTTCCTAAGTCTGAGTCCACAGTACTCGACTAAGGTCATGTCTTGATGGAAGTCATGACCCAATGTTGCGTACTCCCTCATATACTCTGCAATGTCGTCAGCATGAGTGGGTGGCCTCTATGGTATTGGTGGCGGTGCTTCTACCCGGGGTGCCCTCTGGAAACTTTGAAACAAGGGTATGGGAATCCTACTCACAGAGGTGTATGTGCGAGAGGGTGACTAGGGTCTATTGCCTGCTCCCGAGTTCCCCTATATTCCATGCAAGACTTGTGTATCTGGGGTGCCCACTATAGCCAATCTATGAACCACCTATTCCAAGGACTGAGACATGGTCCGCTGACTAGCTAACATATCATTGATAACCTGCATGAAAGTTGCCTCTAGATCTACGGGGGCCTAGCCACTGCCCTCTGGTCACTCATATCTGTCTCCTAGCATCCTCTCTGCCTCGCACTCAGCCTCATGCTCTGCCCTTCTCTCTGCTTCTCTGTGTGCCTCTTCCTCTTCCTCTGAGCTAGGAGGAAAAAGGGGAAAATCAAACCTATGCCTTCTTTCCTGATGCCTGTTGTAAGTGACATATTCGTCACCTACGTGTTCACGACCCTCTGGGTCTTCTGTTGCACTCATTGTCTTTAGTCACAGGCTGGCAAGACTAAAGCTCTGATACCACTGTAATGTTCCTGACTTGGCTAGTCTAGGAAATGATGCTAATGTGTGTGTAGGATCAAAGGTTTACAACATATAAATGATCATACAAATAATAAACGCGACAAAGGACTACAAAGTTTTTATTATGATATCTCTGTGGATTACAAAATGGCCAAATGCGGCTGAATAACTGACAATACTCGACTAGATAAGCATACAAAGGATCTTATATAGCATATAAATAAGAAACTGCGGCTGAATAAAATAACAACACTCGGCTAGATCAAAAGACAAAAGGATCTTAGCCGGAATACAAATAAGCAACTAAAAGATAATACCCAGAATATGGGAGCACTGCGGAATCAATGAAGAATGATGGAAGACCTGGAT
>ML780894.1:517351-535656 GCA_009831015.1 Picea engelmannii | reverse complement strand
GTTCCAACTTGGTTGTGAGCATAAGAAGAATTCATTTGCAGAGTTGAAGTCTCAATAAGTAGACCCAAATGTTGGTGACGAAATACACAAAACTAAATAGAGGGTTTCATAGGGTTTCACATCTATTCTTTAAAGATAAACAATTGCTCAAAATTATCCTTGAATCCAAAAATAAGAGCAAGTCGATACAAAAAGGCAAATTGAAACCCTACATTTTCGAATCCTTTTAAAATCATAAAACCATAACCCCATTAATTGCAAGTAGATTTAATCCCATACAATCAACAGGTTTATCAAATAAAAGCTAGTTCGAAACTCATATGCATGCCCAACATAGGTCACAATCAAAACTGGGTTGTCATTACACAATGTGCCCAAAAAATTGTTTGCAATTTCCCTTTGAAACAGGTACATAAGTAGTTGAAATGATAACTCTGGTAGAGCAAACCCTAGGCTTTCCCTTTATTTTGTTTTAAAACAAAATCTAGACCAAACGTAAAAAGAAACAAATGGTTCATGATATCATGCTACAAACCATAAAAACCCACGAAAGCAAGACTAGAATGTAGTCAACGCTGGTGAGATTTTGTTTTCATACCCATTCACAATTATTTTTAAAAGACAAATTGTTTTTGTAAGCTTGTCATGCGAAACCCAGGTCGTAAATACCACTGGTGTTCAATACCTAATTATTGTTTTATTTCTTACTAACCCAAAACATGTAATAATGCCTCATTTCTTGCCCTTTTAATATCCATGCACAACATAGAGTCACACTTAAAGCAAAGACACAATATGCAACAAGACTTGAGACAATATCCAAAATTAGCAACGCACGGTAACCCATTGATGCCAGAAGAGTAAAAAATGTCCATACCTATCCACGTTGACTAAATAACCACAAAACAACAACCAAGGATCATTATCCAACCACCAACATAGTTCCAAAATTCAAATCCATGAAGTAACCAACAACAGAGCGTTCATGACCAAATGAAAATGCAAAAAAGGTGGTACACCTCAGGAGGGAAAACCAATGGAGAGTGCAATAACTCTCATTTACTTCATGTTGCCTTTGAAATTAGATGGCTAAACCCAAAATCTTTCCAATCTTTCCATTTCAACCATCAACCCAATCGGATGTTACACGGTGGAAACCATTCATACGCCAACTCAGATTTCCAATTCGAGTTATGTACCATACAATCCATACATTCAAATCCATCAACTAGTATTTATAACATATCCAACAACCGTATTTATACCATATTCATGAAACACAACAAAATACCAAGGTTTATTTACCAACAATGCTAACCATAAGTCCAAGTATCATATCATATGATAGCCCTATCATATGTGAACCTTACCATAAGTTGATTCATATGCAATAACTTTGTATAGTATTGAACCTTTATATGATAACCAATGTTATTATATGATATATGTGCATAGAGTAAAACTTAATCATACCCTTTAATATGCCATAAGCTTAACACAATAACAAAGTTTTATGCCCATAATATTGAGACTAACATAACACTTATGCGATTGAATTTTGCTTTCTTTTTCTTCTCATATGGTGACGATTTTCTCAGCACAATGAAACATGTCACGAAACCATTTATGCATAGAACACGAGGAAGAAATTATGTAACACTTCTAGTCAATGTTTTTTTGAAATGAAAAACTTTTCAAGGAGCAAAATCAACTTCACATTTTTCTCTTTAAGGGGTCTCACCTACTAGTTATATATTATAATAGATAAAATCAATATAGTGCGTGCATTGCAACTCTTTGCAAGCATAATTCAGTTGCGCTTTTTGCGTCAAAAACTGGCAACTCCACAGAAAAATCTACTTACAACAGATTAGAACTCATGAACTTTGGTTTTGATGAAACCAGTAGGGGTAAATAATGCAGTAGCTGATGGAAGCCCGAGAAGTAATAGAAACATATCAATGCTCTTGATATGTAAAATTATACCACAAGGGGAATAAGAATGGAAGTTAAAATGATATATGTAATGGAACTTTGTGGAATAATTCCTGGAAAGTGATACGTCTGAGGGCGTTTGGTCCTGCTGGTATAAAAAACATATAGATAGTAAATATCACTTAGGAAGATAATTTTCATTGGAGCTTAATTTTTGCTGCAAAATCTTACAATTGTTTTTTCTTATATGCTCTTAGTCGAAAACAAAATGGAGGGTAGAAAGGGAAAGGAGAAAAGAGAATGATTCATGACCATCAAGCTTATAGCAAAGCATATAATCGAAGGTACTAATAATTGTTTCAATCAACATTAACATGAAAATAAAATCATAAAATCTCCATTGTGTGTTTGTTTCATAACTGATTGACAACATTTGCAAGTAATGATCTATCTAGAGACTTGATTGATCCATTATGATTCAATCCATAATGGAAAGGAATGAGAGAATCAAAGGATATCTCCAAGTGAAATAAAATCAACAAAAGCAGGAATAAAATAGAGCCTCAACAACTAAGCCAACAGAAAGGGAAAATAACACATGCAATTCAAAAGGAAAAGAAAAGCGGAGAAAAATGAAACTTAATGTAACTAAATCAAACCAACACATAATCAACCTTATTTTTTTACTTTTTATGTTCATTAAACTTATTTATATACATGGAAGGAGAACAAAGTATTAAAATTCAAGTCGGGTGATACTTGATATAGAGGAACAAATCATCCATTTTCTCTGAAAGATTAATAATTTGGGAAACTTTGGGTAAAGGATACCCATCAACCTGCCAACCAACATGTGTAAATGGAAATGCAAATGGTCTTGTTAAAGCCCAAAAGTAATGGTCACGATCCTACAAGACTTGCCAACCAACCAAATGATTTTTGTTCATTGTTATGGGGTTAAATATATCTGGTTGAAGATTTGAAGCTGTTATGTCGAAAATAGGTTCATTAATATCTTTAAGCATTAAAATGTTACTACTTGTAATCTCTTGATCAGAAAGAAAATCTCAGATTTCAAGGGAGAGTATAAAGGATTGGAGTATACAGGCAGGTTTTTAAACTCGTGGTCTTTAGCAAACGAAATAATGCATGCAAGAGGAGTTGGTGTACAATGTCAATTCCATCTATCTATTGTAAAATAAATAATGGGTTTGTATAAGTTCTTTCAAGATTGGGACCTTGATTGACTTCATGAAAATCCTCATAGATGGACTCATCAGAAGAATCAGTAGAATCAAAAGGATCCTCATCAACTTGGTTGAAACTTTCAATAGTATCGTTATGAGAAAAACATCTATCATAGATGGGATGAAAGATGTCATAGTCAATCTTACCATTATATGAATAAAACTCTTGAGATAAATAATGATTTTGAGATTGGGATTGTTTTTTTTTTTTTTTTTAAATGATACTATTAGGAAATAATTGATCATTTATTATCATGGTATGACCATAATCATCTCCAAACTCACAGTTTTCATTAAGCTCTAGGCAATAAGTTTCTAAGGACCTTTCATGAAGAAACTCGTCACATGAATTTATATCATCCCTTGAATCCCTTCTTTCATTTCCTTCATAATGTTCATGAGAAATAACATGGATAGTGATATGTGACTCGAGACAAGCCTCCCCACAAGATCCATCCATGGAGAGTATTTCATTGGATACAGGTCGATCTTGAATATGGTGTGTTTCAAAAATGTCATCATTGAAAGGGAAGGTGTCATACAAGGCTTCATCATAAGTAAGGTGGGTAGGTTGATCAAGGTAAGAATCATCACATAGTTTTGACGATAAAGCACTACAAGACGTATGATTGTCTTCCTGACTAGTCAAGAAGAGATGACGATTAATGTGATATTCATGTTTATCTTTTAAGAACAATCCACAGGCTAACTCTTCATGAGGGCCATTGAAAAATTTACATTGAGGTGGATCACGAATACATTCTAGCAGATATTCAAAATGACGAAAGGTGGGCGAAGAAGGAAAGTCGATAAGAAAAATTATGAAAATTGATTCTCCTGCGAAAATTGGATTGGGTGTTATTCGTCTAGACCAATCTATTGCTTTTCCATCAAGGGAAAGTGGGAATAAATTAGAATATGTATGCATATCATGAATCCCAACCGATTGGCAGAAATGAAGGAAGTCATCAATATGATCCTGAGAATATTCCCACGAGTTACCCTAAAAAAAAAGATAACCAACCATAGACAACCTCACATTCAAGCTCAAATCAGATTTATACATGAACAAGAAAGTTAGGATTCAATAAATTCATGAAAAGGAGAAATACATAAGCTTATAAAAAAATATAAACAATGAATACAAAAATACAAAATATTAAAATACAAGAAACCATGGGAATATGGATAATGAGTTTTTTCAAAGTTCCCCAGTATGGTCGCCAATTAAATGTTGAGGCAAAGGTATGAAGAACCTCACTCCAACATTTTCAAATCTTACTTGGCTAGAGTAAGATAGTTGGGATTATCACACAAGGTTTATAGACTTAGACAAAATTATCAATTGATTCTCAAGTAAGAAGTACAAGGAACCAATGTTGTCTTTTTTTATAATTAAATTGTGCAAAAGAAGAAAGTAAAAAAAAAATGTACCGTGTTTTGAGAATTAAGGAACAAATGAAATACAAATCTGAAAGTAATATCAGAGAAAGCACATGTGAGATCAAAATTAGCAAATAAATTTTATTGATTTCATTTTAAGTTACAGTGATAACCTTATTTTCAAACCCTTGTGAGGGTAAGGACCAAGATCAGATTTAGAGATCTTCAATGGGCACCATACAAAAAGACCCTGACAACAAGAGAAGACCGAGACTATAAATCTGGATCAACTTAGCCACAAAAGTATCATTTACTGACTTTGAAAAACATTTTCTATCAGTAATGAAAACTAATTCATAAACAAATCAGAATACACATATTGCCAAGATGAAATGATCAACCTTTCTAGAATAAGTTGTTGAATTATATATCTTAATCCTTGAATCTTGTTATCTTCAATAAGACCCTGCTATCAACAAAAAGGTTAAGACTCTATGATAACTCATAATGAATGAAAGTAATTAATCTCACAAGTATAAGAGAAAACCTTTATCATAAATTTCTTTCCTTGTTCTCTCTCCCTTTGTCCCTTCTTCTGATAAGCTTTTTATCTTTCTCAAAAGAAGTTGTGATAGTTTCAAACTACCTTTAGTTAAGTCATAAATGACTTAATATTAGTTAGGGACAAATATTAAATAATCATAATAATAGATAAAGGGTAAATAAATAATAACTAATAGGTGGGACCCCTAATTGCTTTAAGTTTTGATTTCCTCCTTGACGTTCCATAATTTACTTAAATAATAAATCATGCCACCTCATAAATATACACATAAGTAATCACTTTGAACAACCCTTCGTGTCTCCCAAAATTATCCATTTATATATCAAATAAATAAAATGTATTTTCCACTGCCAAAAAAGAAAATATTAACTGACTGTCCAAAAATGAAGACATATTATCATGCTCTCCAAAAATGGAAAAACAGTGTCATATTGCCTATATGAGATCAAAATATAAATAGGATGTTCACCATATAGATTATTAAAAACCATATTTATTGTGAGAAGCGTTCTTCTTCTTTTCATTGCTTGTTGCCTTTTTTGCTTTATTTGTTGAATTGGCCTTCTCAGAGTGTGGCTGATTGGATGCTTGAGGGTGAACTTCACTGAAGGCTCGGGAGTGTCAATAATCTTGGAGAGCATGGTCAGTGACTGACTAAGAGGAATCATCAGATGACTTAGAATGAGTGACCACTTTTTTTTCTTTGCTTGACTGAAGCTCATGGATGGATATTTTGAGTCTCTTGCTTGCAAGTGAAGATTGGACAGGGTATGGAATGTGGGAATTTTGTTTGTCATGTTGGTTGAATGGAGGCGGAGGTGGAAATGGAAAATATATTTTGGGCCAGCCATCATGATGGACTACAAGTTGATGAACAATATCCTTCCATCTATCATTGATAGGAACCTCTGGCTGGAGGGACACATGAGTTGGAACATGAAAATTATAAAGACTTGGAACATGAAGTTAGATGTGTATGGAACACTCCTTGGCCCACTAAGTTAAAGAAACTAGATTGAAATTACCAATTCAATTCTTGAGGATCAACATCAAAATGTATGGAGAATCTAGGTCTCTTGTTACCTCTCTGCCAAAAATTGTTTCTACCTCTATCATGGCTTCCTCTGTTGAAGAAACTCATTGCCTAAAAAGAAACTTAGATCAATATATGAAACAAGAAAGACTAATCCACACACAAGCATGTGTGCAATCAATCCATTACTCTGCATGTATCAATCATAGTTGATTTGCTGACCTCACTCCATAATTGTCATGGTTAGAACATGGAAATTCAATGACATATAGGATATGATTGGATTTGTAATGAATGAAAGGTGGTACTTATGAAAGGGAAACAATGGTTATTGTTCTAAAAAAAAACTAATTCATAAGAACAAGCTTGACTTTAATAATATCATCATCTTCATTTTACTGAATATTTCATCCAATACTGTTCATTGTTCTTACATGAAATCTTCCCTTTATCAAACTTTCCAAATTAGAGAGCTTTTGTAAAATCACATTTTCTTTGAAAATAGAACATGGGAATAATAAAATGATTTTGGTAAAAATGAGGGGCTTTATAATTTGCGTAAAATGAAATCATGGACGAAAAAATGAAAATGATGAATGCTCTTTTTGCAAACAAGTTATTTTTTGTTATCAATCATCAACCAATGAGAACAATTCAAGACCTCAAATGAAACTCTATAGTTATTTTCCTTTTAATTTCTTAGAGTTTAATTAAAATAAATTAACAAATGTTACAGAGAATTCCACCAAAAAAATTTAGTATGAAAGATCCATATCTCTATTTATTTCAAGGTATAACAGTTCAAGCTTTGTCTTTAAAGTTGAGAATAATGTAGGTCTTGATCATTCTTTCATATACCAACTGATTGACCTAAGTCTCATTCATGTTTTGCCGCATATGCCATAACCGTTTGAATATTTATATCAAGCAATTGTCAAAACCAGAGTGCAATCCAAGTAGGGTTTTTGTATAAGAATATAATGTTCTTCAATTTTTCTAAGTTATCATCAACATGCGGGAACCATAATGAACCCAAGAATATACTGTTGGGGTATGCATAGGCTGGAAATATTAACACCAATTTCAATATTACAGTTCCAACTCGGTTGTGAGCATAAGAAGAATTCATTTGCAGAGTTGAAGTATCAATAAGTAGACCCAAATGTTGTTGATGAAGTCCATGAAACTGAATAGAGGGTTTCGCAGGGTTTTGCATATATTATTGAAAAGATAAATAATTGCTCAAAATTATCCTTGAATCCGAAAATAAGAGGAAGTCGAGACATAAAGGAAAATTGAAACCCTACATTTTCGAATCCTTTTAAAATCATAAAACCATAACCCCATTAATTGCAAGCAGATTTAAACCCATACAACCAAGAGGTGTATCAAATCAAAGCTAGTTCGAAACTTATCCACATTCCCAACATAATTCACAATCAAAACCGTGTTGTCATTACATAATGTGCCCAAACAGTGGTTTGCAATTTCCCTTTGAACCAAATACAAAAGTAGTTGAAATGATAACTCTGGTAGAGAAAACCCTAGGCTTTTCCTTTATTTTGTTCTAAAACAAAATGAAGACCAAATGTAAAAGGAAACAAATGGTATATGATACCAGGATACAAACCATAATAAACCCATGAAACCAAGACCAGAATGCAGTCAAAGTTGGTGATATTTCATTTTCATACTCATTCACAATTCTTTTTATAAAGCAAAATGTTTTTGTAAGCTTTCCATGCAAAACCCATGTCCCACTGGTGTTCAAGACCCAAATATTTTTTTATTTCCTACTAACCCAAAACATGTAATAACTTGTCATTCACAGTCCTTTTAATATCCATGCACAACACAGAGTCACACTTAAAAGACACACAATATGCAAAAAGACTAGATCCAATATCCAAAATTATCACCGTAAAGTAACCCATTGATGCTAGAAGAGTAAAAAATTTCCATACATGTCCAAGTCAACTAAATATACACAAAATAACAACCAAGGATCATTATCCAACCACCAGCACAGTTCCAAAATTCAAAACCCTGAACTAACCAACAACAGAGCGCTCACGACCAAATGAAAATGAAAAAAAGGTGGTATACCTTAGGAGGTAAAACCAATGTAAAGTGCAATAAATCTCATTTCCAACCGTTCCATTTCAACCATCAACCAATTAGATTTTACACAGTTGAAACCATTCATACCCAAACTCAGATTTCCAATTCGAGTTATGTACCATACAATCCATACACTCAAAGTTGTCAACTCGTATTTATAACATATCCAACAACCATATTTATACCATATTCATGAAACACAAAACAATGCCAAGGTTTATTTACCAACGATGCTAACCATACGACCAAGTATCATATCATACGATATCCCTATCATATGTGAGCCTTACCATAAGTCGAATCATATGCAATAGATTTGTATAATTTTGAACCTTTATACGATAACCAATGTTGCTATATGATAAATGTGCATAGAGTAAAATTTAACCATACTCTTTAATATGCCACAAGATTAACACAATAACAATGTTTTATGTCCATAATATTGTGACCAAAATAACACTTATGCGATGGACTTTTGCTTTCTTTTTCTTCTCATATGGCGACGATTTTCTTAGCGTAACGAAACATGTCACGAAACCATTTATGCATAGAACACCAGGAAGCAATTATGTAACACTTCCAGTCAATTGTTTTATGAAATGCAAAAAATTTCAAGGAGCAAAATCAAATTAATGTTTTTCTCTTTAAGGGGTCCCACATACTAGTTATATAGTATAATAGATAAAATTAATATAGTGTGTGCATTGAAACTATTTGCAGGAAGAATTCAGTTACGCTTTTTGTGTCAAAAACTGGCGACTCCACAGGGAAATCTGCTTACAATAGATTATAACTCATGAACTTTTGTTTGATGAAACCAACAAGGGTAAATAATGTGGTAGATGATGACAAGCTGAGAAATAATAGAAATCGATCAATACTCTTGATATGTAAAATTATACCATAGGGGCAATAAGAATGGAAGTTAAAATGATATATGTAATCGGACTTCGTGGAATAATTCTTGTAAAGTGATATGTATGAAGGGGTTTGGTCCTGTTGGTATAACAAACTTATAGATAATAAATATCATTTGGGAAGATAATTTTCAGTGGAGCTTAATTTTTACTGCAAACTCTTACAATTTTTTTATTTTTATTTTTCTTGATATACTCTTATTCAAAAACTATATGGAGTGTAGAAAGGGAAAGGAGAAAAGGGAATGAGTCATGACCATCAAGATTCTAGCAAAACATATACTCTAAGGTACATATAATTGTTTCAATCAACATTAAAATGAAAAGAAAATCATATAATCTCTAATGTGTGTTTGTTTTAGAATTGATTGACAACATTTGCAAGTAATGATCTATATAGAAACTTGATTGATCCAACGTGATTTGATCCATAATGACAAGGTACAAGATATTGGAAGGATACCACCAACTGAAATAAAATCAACAGAAGTAGAAATAAAATAAAGCCTCAACAATTGAGCGAGTATAAAGGGAAAATAACACATGCAATTCAAAAGGAAAAGAAAAGCGGAGAAAAATGAAACTAACTGTAACTAAATCAAACCAACACCTAATCGGCCTGTTATTTATTGAAGTTTTATGTTTATTAAAATTATTTGTATACATGGAAGGAGAACAAAGTATTTAAAATTCAAGTCGGTTGATACTTGATATAGAGGAACAAATCATCCATTTTGTCTGAAAGATTAATAATTTGGGAAACTCTGGGTAAAGGATACCCATCAACCTACCAACCAACATGTGTAAATGGCAAGGGAAAATGTCGTGTTAAAACCCAAAAGAAACTATCACGATCCTGCAAGACTTTCCAACCAACCAGATGTTCTTTGTTCATCGTTATGAGGTTAAATATATTCGGTTGAAGATTTGAAGTTTTTATGTCCATAATAGGTTCATTAATCTATTTAAGCATTAAAATGTTACTACTCGTAATTCCCTGATCATGAAGACAATATTCATATTTAAAGGGAGAGTATAAAGGATTGGAATATACAGGTAGGTTGTTGAACTCATGGTATTTAGCAAACGAAATAATTCATGCGAGAGGAGTTGGTGTACCAATGTCAATTTCCTCTATCTCTCGTAACTGAAATAACGGGTTTGTATAAGTTCTTTCAAGATTGGGACCTTGATTGACTTCATGAAAATCCTCATAAATGGGCTCGTCGAAAGAATCAATAGAATCAAAAGGATCCTCATCAACTTGGATGAAAATTTCATTAGTATCATTATCAAACAAACATCTATCATAGATGGGATGAAAGAGGTCATAGTCAATCTTACCATTATTTGAATAATATTCTTGAGATAAATCATGATTTTGAGATTGGAATTGATTATTTGTTTCATAAATGATACTATTAGAAAATAATTGACCATTGATTATCATGGTATTACCATAATCATCTCCAAACTCAAAGTTTCATTAAGCTTTAGTTAAGAAGGTTCTAAGGACCTTTCATGAAGAAACTTGTCACATGAATTTATATCATCCCTTGAATACTTTTTTTCATTTCCTTCAGAATGGTAATGAGAAATAACATGGATAATGCTATGTGACTCGAGACAAGCCTCCCCACACGATCCATCCATGGAGAGTATTTCATTTGATAGAGGTCGATCTTGAATATGATGTGTTTCCAAAAGATCATCATTGAAAGATAAGGTGTCATACAAGGCTTCATTAGAAGTAAGGTGGGTAGGTGTAACGAACCTCATCGTTACCACAACCATTCTAGTAACAGGTGCAAATTTATTTATTTATTTATTTTTATTTATTTTATTTTTCTTTAAAGTGTGTGCGCGCGTGTAGAAGTAACAACACACTTAACTGTAAGACGCCACTCGACAAACAACAAGACGCAACCACGACATGACAAAACTGAAGGCACACAACGAGTAACTGCAACAATGTACGATCACAGGCAAAAGGCGCACAGCACAGCACTAAAACATACTAGGGGTGCACAGTAAGAACACAGAGGGAAGACTCCAGGGTGTTAGGGTTACTATTTCTGCACAGGAAAGCAGGGCTTTTAGTCTTATGTCTTCCCGAAAGAAGATTAGACAGGCTCCTGGCCGACTGCTCAGACAGAAACTAGTAACTCGACCGAGAACAAGACGCAAGCAAGACGACTCCGACATATCACCGTCACAACAAGCAACAACGCCCCACGACATAAGGCGTGCAACTAGCAGCTGTAAGTAGAAAACGACGCCAGGGGTTAAGCACAACACAGTTACAGATGGATGAATCCAACGGTAGAGTTTACTATTTTTGCACAGAAAAGTAGGGCTTTTAGTCTTATGTCTTCTCGAAAGAAGATTAGACAGGCTCTTGGTCGACTGCTCAGGCAGAAACTAGTAAACTCTGTCAGGTGTGTCGCAAGAGTGGAAACCCTGCCTTTAAAGGGCTCGAGACTCTTGATACAGCACTGGACTCTTTACCCTGAAAATCACACACACAGATAGGTATCCTAAGGCTACCAGGGGAGGGTGACTATATCCCGCCCGACACAAGCAGACCAGGCAAAAGAACGAACTCGTCCAGGTACAACAACAACTCAAGACAACCCTAACCCTACGTACGCGCATGTCCGAAGGACTCCGATAATGACCTAACAATGTTATGACAAGGTAGTTCCCACGACTCAAGGAATGTAATACTGGCCCAATACCCCCTGGAACTCCATGAGGAGACGAGTTACCCGACCAACCGTAAGGGAGTGTAAATTTAAGTAAGTGCAGATTCCCCTATTATAGTCTTCGTAGTTCAAGGTACTTGGATCAAGGACCTTATATTTATACAAAGTAAGTGGGTTAATGGTTAAGAGTATTTATTTACTCTTGACAATCATAAGTTCAAAACCAAATATTTCATTATATCTTACTTGCTTTATGTTTATATATAATTTTATTTAATTTAATATCCAATATCAATTAATCATCCTTAAAAACCATTTCTTTCATATATATGGCACTAGATCTACTTATAGTTGTAATTAATATCAATGATTCATCAAAAAGGATTTCAATTTTTAATATTCTTCCACATTCTAACCAATTTAATAATACTACTATATACAAAATTTCTAAATATTTTAATTTTAAAGTTATTCCAATCAATTTAATAACATTTCTCCATACATATATCCTTCAAGCTAAATTATAAGAGTTTATGAACCTAAATGAATGGGAAAGTGCAATGTCACCTAACTCTACATAATGCAAGTTTACTCCAGGATAAGGAACGGTGAACTCATAAATATAAAGCAATCTTCTTCCAAATGTTATAAATGCAAACTCTGTCAAAATTGCCTTAAACTGTAATTTTGTTGGTTATTAATCAATCGTTAAACAATGCAAAAATAGAAAACCACTAAAACTAATAACATAACGATATAATTTTAATTATAGGTGCGCATTAACTACACCCTCAAAATGCAATGGAGATAAAGGGGAAGACGCTAAAACTAAGAATGCAACGGCATACAAGATGCTTCCTGGCGTCATGGTTCCTTCCTTATGCATTTACCTTTCTGGTGCTTTAGCATCTCCTTCATTACGCATTTTAGAACGCCAGGTCAGATATATAATATTTAAGGACTCAGTTTTAAAATGTAAAACCTGTATGCTCGCGCTGAAATCGACAATGATTTCATTGCATTTGACCATGATATATATGCAATTAAACTATCATTTAAACTATCATTTGAATACTGGAAAATCTGAGATATCATTTAAACTAACATTTAAAACTATGTAGTTTAAACTATCATTTTAAAACCTGGAAAATCTAATATCTCTAATCCTCGTACACTTAACAATTATCATTTAAGTGAGGCTACTAATCTTTTAATCGATTTGAGCTCTGAACCGAATTTGTTAAATAAAAGGGAAATTACCAAAATAGTCGGGCATAAACGCCCCTCTGACCATCTACTCAGGGTAATAAAATCATTGATGCCAACAGCGAATTAAACCATGACTGGTGGGCGTAGAAGGGGTTTTACACCAAGGAAGGTAACGATGTCCTGCCACACAACTGTAACAGAACATGCTCAATTAGATAATCAGCTCCATCAATAGGAAATTTCATTCAATCGACACAGTCATAAAACATGGCTAGTAACGGGTACAGGGCGTCCTCCAGGCGCAGGCATGGGCGTTTTAAAACGCAGATAGAGATTAATTCAACGCAAACGGTTGGGCGCAGAGATATTATATCCACGTAGAGGTGTAAAGACGAGTTAAAGCATAGACCTGTCGCAGAGATCCAGTGACCCATGATCCAGAGATACAACGCCGCGATTTTGCAGCATGGAAGAAAACGAAAGCCAACGATTGTACAGGGACGTGCATCATTACACTCAGTGAAAACCAACCACAGTAAAAAAAAATTCAATGCCAACAGTTTATACCGGAAATAAAAAATGAATAACAAGTGCCAAGAGATTACAGGAGCGCAAACTGAAAAAAAAAAAGGGAAGGCCAACGCATTTACAAGACCACGATCAGGAAAAAAAAACGAAATTTTGAACGAATCTACAGGGTCAGATCAACATTATTCTCAGCGAAGTTGGCAGCAATGGTGAGAAACGAATTGCCCACTGTGTTTGAGACCTTCAGGATCCATCAGCAAACAATAACACTCGAATAGCTAGAATGGGTCCTAACCCTTGGGGTCACTAAGCAAAACCGAAGGCATTCGACCTGCCCAACTGTCAAGAAGAAAACGCCCAGTAACAGTAGCCCACTGTATGTAAATAATACGCCCAACACAAATGGCCCGCTGAAAATAAAAATAAAAGCTCCCCAACCACAACAGGAAAACGCACACAGTGAAATCCCTTCCTGGAAAAAAAAAATGTGTTCTATCATCAACCACAGCCATGAATTACAAAGACGAAATTCCAGAAATTCCACATTCAATAACACTTTCCCCAAACAAATTCTCTGAACTACATCGCAGAAAGCATTCCTACGAAATTGCCGACAGAGTTTTTCAATAACAAACACACAGTCCTAAAGTATAACAGCAATCATTTTATTCAGTCTGGGACGTTGAAATAAAAGAATATAACAGCAATATTGTAAATTCCACATTCATCCATCTAGATTTTCTTTACTTAAGCAAATCTAATCATAACCTAATGCATGTTACTCTACTAATTGACGTGCGTACCTTTTTCCTTGAGACCGCCTCGATTGATGTTCCGCACTCCTTGCGGCTCTTTCTTGTCGACCGTAGAAGGCTCACCGGTACCTCCCAGCCAAACGCTAGGGGTACTCTGCTTCCCCCTTAGCCCCCCGAGCCGCAAAGGGGCCACACAAGAACCGGAGATAAAACTAACTTCTCAGGTCGCCTCCACGGCTGAGCTACCACTCCAAACACAGCTGAGAAATTACCAACTCCTCACAAGCAAACAATCAAGCCAAAATCCGGCAGCGTAACGTTACGCTCACCGTCCCCCTTCTTCCTTCCTTTCCCCTTCTTTTATAGAAATTTGAGACCCACCTACTTTCCTAAATCATTAATTAATTAATTTTTAATGACAAACCTCTAAACATTCTCCGCCGTCCAAGTGTCACTCATCCCTAGGGTTCTCCAAAAATTAATTTCTTTTTAATAATTAAAAGACTCAATTCCCTCACTCCCCCAAAAAATCGCTCCTTAAATTACTCCTAGGGTTCCTAGATCCCCTCTCATGCTTTTAATCACTTTCCTAAAATGAAGTTTCTGAATTTTAGTAACTCCTTAAATGTTGATTCCTTTTTTCTTTTTACCCTATGTCTCCTACTTTCCATTATTAAGTTTCCTTTTTTTTACAAGTTTCCTCATTTCTATTTTTTTATTCCTCTCTTTTATTTCTATTTTTTATTTTTATTTATTTTTAATTTTTTTTGTTAAACCCATAATGATAAATGCACTTAATAGTCTTTTCAATATATATATATATATATATTTTAAACCTAAATTTTTATACTCCCACTCTTTAATAATTTTAATTCTTCTTTATAATTTAAACACCATGGGTTTCACTTAATTTAACTCCCTCATTACTTTACCCCCTTTACTTTTAAGAAGACTTTGATTAACACCTAGGAGGGTTTTAGTTTACACCCTATGTTTATTTTCGTAGGATCTTTTCTTAGGGCTTGTCAAAATTTATCTTAGAGATGTTTTAATTCAGGTTTGATTTGAACAGGGCGACAATTTAATTAGGGGAGTCGTTTTTAAGAATTTTATCAGGCGTTAAGGTCTTAGGGTCATCTAGGTTGTCTCATCATCATCATCAATGCGACGTGCCCTTCAGGACGCACTACGTGCTCCAAGGGTGCCACTCACCTCGTTTGCTTCTGTTGCGCGACGTGCCCTTCAGGATGCACCACGTGCTCCAAGGGTGCCACTCGCTGACTTGTATTTCTTTGCGCGATGTGCCCTTCAGGATGCACCACGTGCTCCAAGGGTTCCACTCATTGGCTTGACTGTTTGGTAGACATATATAACCCCTGGAGTCAACACTCCGCCAGGTGAACTTGTGGGAGACTAAGGGCTCTAAGGAATAAGGCCCTCGCCTTATTGCGCACCCCTTAGAATCATCGTGAGCGACTATCACAGTTTTCCCTCACGGCATCGTGGATCCTCTCGAACTAGGTAATCGTTAACCTACAGTTCGAGCCACGGTGGGAGTGCTAGTAGGTTGTGGCAGGGTTGCTATCCACACCTCTCCCTCAATCTCTCTGGAGCTCGTGTGTGGCCCCTTTACTCCATATGTGAGTCTGGTCGGCAAGCTATCGTCAGCCTGCATCATCAACCATCATGTCAGATCATGTCAACAACATATCATAAAATCAATAGCATATCATCAAAACAAAACAATATCACCGCAAATGAAACAACCCAAATAGCCCACTCCCTGACTCAATCCAGAGTCCAAGGGAGTTCCATCGATGCCTCTGCATCCTCAAGGTCCGAAACCCTGCACACTCAATGAAACTGAGTCAGCAGCACCTGTCTACATCAAAGTAGTAAAAACATCCTGTCATATAACTTAACGCATCATAATGAAGGAAAAAAAGTTTTATCATCATAAAAATCCAGATCACTTGCGAGCAAGTGTCCTCAAAGAATAATTTTGGTAAGTGCGCCAGAGCGGGATGTTACAGTAGGTTGATTAAGGTAAGAATCATCACATACTTCCGAGGATAAAGCACTACAATATGTATGATTGTCTTCCCGACTAGTCAAGAAGATATGAGGATTCATGTTTATATTTTAAGAACAAACCATAATTTAACTCTTCATGAGGGTTATTGCAAAAGTTACATTGAGGCGGATCACAGATACATTCTGGAAGATATTCAAAATGATGAAAGGTGGGTGAAGAAGGAAAGTCAATAAGAAACTTTATGAAAATTGATTACCCCACGAAAATTTGATTGAGTGATATTCGTCTAGACCAATCTCTTGCTTTTCCATGAAGGGAAAGTGGGAATAAATAAGAAGATGCATGTATATCATAAATCCCAACTGCTTGGCAGAAATGAAGGAATTCATCAATATGATCCTAAGAATATTCCCATGAGTTACCCTAAAAAAGAGGACAACCAACCATAGACAACCTCACATTCAAGCTCAAATTATATTTATACATGAACATGCAAGTTAGGATTCGACAAATTCATATATAAACAATGAATACAAAAATACAAAATATTAAAATTCAAGTAACCAAGGGAATATGGATAATGAATTTTTTCAAAGTTCCCCAATACGGTTGCCAAATTCATTTTGAGGTAAAGGTATGAAGAATCTCACTCCAACATTTTTGAATTATTAACATCAAGTTCCACTGATTTCTTTTTCATACATTGACTTATTCTTTGAGGACACTTGCGAACAAGTGATTCAGTTAAAACATGGTACATTATGATTATCAGTTTTGGTTTGTGTGTTATTGCTATGATTATGTTTTGAAAGATTGATATGTTATTTATATTGATGTATATCATTGATAGGTATTATGATGAGGTTTCTTAAGTGTGCAGGAAACATGACATGATGAAGATGTTGATGGCATCGACAAACTTCCTAGGTCTCCGGATTGAGTTAGGGAGTGGACTTTTACTTGGTTTTAAGTACATGATTTATACACATATATTATTGATGATGATTTCAGTATGGATTTCATGTATTTGAATTATTAATAATGTCTTTTTCAGTGGATGCAAGCATGGTGACACTTGCTAATTTGACTCACATATGGATTAAAGGGGTCATACACAAATATCATAAGGATGAGGGAAAGGTATGGAAACTTCTCTGTCACAACCTACTAGCACTCCCGTCGTGATTTGAACTAAAGGTTAACAACTATCTTGGTCTGAGAGGTTCACGATGTCATGAGGGCAGACTGAGGCAATCACTCACGAGGATTTCTGAGGGGCGCACAATATATTCCTCAGTAATCCGTTAGTCTCACACAAGGTCGACAAGTGGAGTATTGACTCCAAGCGCCAGACAACTTCCAAACTAAGTCAAATGGAAAGTGGCACCCTTGGAGCATAGAGGTGTGTCTTGAAGGGCATGTCACATAAATAAATTAATGTGTTAATAAAAATCTTGAAGACCTTAGAAAAATAAAATGGATACTTAGACTTTGTTAGAGAAAAGAATACAAATTATTATTTAGTTATAAACCTGAAAACATAATCAAAATTTTAAGTCTAGATGTTTTGACTAAATAAACTTTATAGAATGGGTTAAGGGAATTTAGAATTAATAAACACTAGTAAAGGGAGAATAAGAATAAAATTAAGGCATGCGCACAATGTGTGCATGAAATTAATAAAAAGGATTTTAAATTAAAAGAAATTAAATTCATGAGAGAATGGGTTGTCAACATAGAGTTAGTATCCTAATTCAATCAAACACTAAATCCTAACTAAGAGAAGAGTCTTAATCAAACTCCAACTGTAAATTAGTTATGGGACACAATAAAAGAGGAATTGGGGAACTAAGGGACAACTAATAGAAA
>ML780894.1:494267-507508 GCA_009831015.1 Picea engelmannii | reverse complement strand
AATTTTGACTTACTGGGATACTGAAGTTAAATGTTGCACTTGTTCGTTATTGTAATAAAATATTTTTCCCCTTCGTCAATTATTGCAAATGGAGATTACTTCCTATGATTATCCAAAGTTGGATTTAGACTTTAAGCAGCATCTTAAATTTAATTATTATCTATTCGAGTGAGTCTCCTTATTGACAGCTAATGCATTCGATTAAGAAAATAAATAGTGTACACTTGCCATCGTGACAAATTCCTTACGTCGCGTCATGATGGAGTTGATAAATTGTCACATTGGAATCCCAAACAAAATTATTATTAGTAAGTAAGAAAGAAAGAAAGTATTTTTTAACGTCCACGAGGCTAAAAATAGTCTATGGGACAGATTGTTTTTCCATCTGTCTTTTGTATTCGGCCCTTTTCCTATGAAGTTTTACAACAACCACTCCCATCTTCTCGACAAACTATTCGTTGAATAGATTATCCCAAGAACTAGCTACCAAAATACCTGCATAATTTTCTCTGATGTCTTTTAAGGCTTCACATTCTAAAATGAAATGTTTTTCTATTTCTACTTTTCCGAAAGAGCACAAAATACATACTCTTTCCTCCCACATTTCTTTTGGCCTTTTCCAGCGCCCTGTTTCACAACGGAGTTGATGAGAATTAGTCCTTAATTGAGAAATAATAATTTTAGATCTCCAAGAAATATTGGCCCCTATGTATGCCTTTTGTTGATAGTTATGAGTGGGGTTAAACTCTTCAATGTAGTACTTCTTCTTTCTCCCTAGTTTTTTATCTCAATTACGTTTTTGGAACTTGTCCATAACAAAAAAAATTATCTCCTTACTGTTTGTAGGACACATGCTCAAGCAAATGCCCCATTTACTAAACCATTTGTTATTTTGTCGCATCCAAGTCTTCTTTCTTTTTCACAATCTGTCACTAAACACAACCTTAGGCCATCTACCCTCTTCCATTTGCTCATTTTTTTTCAAATACCTTATGACTCGCACCATAGCAATTGCTTCAATAGGAGCAACCCATGTTTCACTTAACATGATAGCATAAGGGACTGCACTTTTAATTTTGAATTTGTTTGTAATCAAACGCTTCTGAATTTTTTCAATTTGTTTCAACTGTATCTCGGTTGTGCTGCTAGCCCATAGTTCACAACTGTAGAGAATCACCAGAATCACTAGAATCCCAAAAAGAGTTAGAGTGGTTTTGCAGTCCCACAGCTCTGCCTCTCTACACCTGTTTTGAAAAGCATAAAATTCTTTCCAACCCCCTAAAGTTCTTTTCTTTCTACAACCATCCCAACTTAATTTTTTGTTGAAGTCAATTCTGAGGTATTTGTAGTCTGTAACTTCTTCCATAATGTTGCATTCAAATTATAATTTATGTTGGTTATGCTTTGTTTTGTTAGAGAAAACCACTACTTTCGTTTTACTAATATTGACTTGCATCCCAACCCTTCTACAAAAATGCTCAAGGGAACATAAGTGATCTTGCAAACCAAGATCCGATTTAGCAATCAATATAAGGTCATCTGCATACAAAAGAATCCTTATAACAAACTTGCCCAAATGGATACTGTCACCCCCTTGCGAATTTAGCCACTATTCAAGCTTGTCAATATATAACCCAAAAAGGGTAGGAGACAATGGGCAACCTTGCTTGACCCCGATATCGCTTATAAAACTTTCAAAAATGCCTGCTAAAGTTCTAATTTTGACTTTCACCTCTTCATACAGCCTATACACGGCTGCTCTCAAATGCCTGGAAACCCCGAGTTCCTCCATTCTTCCCCAAAGCTTATCCCTAGGAACCGTGTCAAAGGATTTTCTAAAATCAACAAAGCAGCAAAAAACTTCTTCCTTTTTTTCCCAATCTTTTTCAATGATGTGCCTTAAAGTTATGCAATGATCAACTGTGGAGTGTTTATGTATAAAACCTACTTTCCCTTTAGCACGTTTATCTCTTTCTTCTGCCCACTTGCTGATTTTCTTTTCTAACATGCTGCCAAATAACTTTGCAAACAAGGGGTTTATCATTATGGTTCTATAATTGGAGGGATTATTGACGTCACCACTCTTGAAAAGAGGTATTGCCATACTATTTGTCCAATCTGTGGGGAACCCCTACTGTATGATGTTGTTGAAATCTTTTTTGATGTGAGGTGGAAGAATTTCTAAGCCCCACTTTAGATACTCTGCTTGGAGTTCATCTAAGTCTTTTGCCTTTCCAGTGCCCAACCTCTTGATACCCATCTCTACCTCTTGCACCATGAAGAGTTTTGTGTCTGTGTTGACCAAGGGAGGAGATTCAACCTTGGGATCCTTCTCATATAGTTTTCTTGCATAGTCGAACCATTTAGAATATGTAATGTTGTTTTTAGTTTGCACCTTTTTCGGTTGGAGCTCCTTCCAGAATAGTTTGGGGTTATTTTTCCCAAGGAATATTAGTTCTTCTCTCCTTGAAACCATGAAATCAACCTTTTTCTTTCTTACTATCTGCTTGTAATCTTTGAGCTTTATGTTATCCTTATCTGATTCCTTCCACATTCTCCTTGCCTTTTTACATTCCTCGTCAAACCAAGCATTAACCGGAAAACAATGTGTTTTAGACCTCTTAATTTTTTCTCTTTTGCACTCAGCAAGTGCGCTTTGAATTAAATGTGTTAATCCATGACTATGAAGGAAATGAAATGAGATTTCCTCCTTCTCGAAGAGCCTCTCTAACATTTTTTTGAAGGTATTACAATTCTCTGGAGTCAAAAGAATTCTGCCATTTGGAGGATTTTGTTGGACACACTGAGTTTTTGACCCTAATTGCTTCTTTCTGGTCCAAGAGGAACTTAAATATATTGGCTTGTGATATAATTTTAAGTCCCAAATTTGATCTCCAATCAACACTTCCTCCATTTTCCCACACAAACTATCCTAGCAAATTGCATAATCTACTACACTTGCTCCATTGTAAGTATTGCAAGTGAAATTGTCGGACTTTTCCCATCTAGTCAAACCATTACAAATGACTAAATCAAAAGCCCCACATAGTGTAAGCAATTGTTCTCCAAAGAGATTGCAACCTTTATTCTCTGAAATTCATTCCCACTGATGATTACTCTCTTCTGTAAGCTAGATAGGGTCACCATCTTCTTTGCAACAAAGAATGCTAGCTTGTTCACCTGTAGTTCTAACATTGAAATCCCCCACTATCAGGACTTCACCTAGATGAGAATATATTGCAATATTTTTTTTTAGGGCTGCAAAGGGGTCTTTGTGGTCAAGCCCTCTACTTTTGTATATTTTTGAAACTTGCGACGCAAAATAGCATGCTACAATTCTGATGTGATTTCCATTTTCTGATATTTTAAGCCAGACAAATTGCTTATTTGGGTCTTCTTTTTCTAGTTGAATGAAACGACCTTCTTTTTCTCTTACTAATACCATGATACCCCCGTGCCCTTTTCCATTCCCTGCTGCCTTGTTCCACACTTCTATCTTCCAATACACTTCAAACAAAGGTGTCTTGCACCCTTCATGCTCATGTGTTTCTATGAGGAAAATTATGTCTCTATGTTCCGCAATAGACCCTAACCTAGGTCCTCATCTCCATGGGTAACCCCTGCAGTTCCAACAAACTAATCTTAAGGAAACCTGGGTATGACTTGGTTGCTATCTGTTTTGACATGAAAGACTCACAGTTGAGTCTTTGTCCCTGCTTGCCCATACTGACCTTGCTTCCTCATTTCTTGCTAAAGAGTTTGCTGCCTCTTCTTTGTTATCGTTTTTCTACCTTGTTTTGGAAGGAGGTCCAAATTGAACTATCACAACTTTACCTTTATAAATCCATGCTCTCTTTCCCTCATCTCTTGTTGCCCTAAATTTTGTCATTTCGTCCCTCCTTTCCTCTTGTTGCCTTACAGTTAAGTCTTCTTCTAGAAAAAACCGAGAACCCCTCAAGAAATGATTCCTTCTTAGAATTATATGTTTATCATGCAAGTTGGGCATGATGAATTTTATGGTCCTGGCTCTCTCACCATTAGGCTTACCTACTCTCCATGCTTGACATATTTGTCCTTTCCATTGGAGCTTGTCTTTCAAGAAGTCTCTTGCAAGGTCAAGAGTACATTCATTTTTCCCATAATATTTCACCCCCTTAATAATTATGTTTGTTTCTCTATCGTGTCTTTCCTTGCTTTCTATATCTTGCATGTTGTCCACCTAAATTTTTGTTTCTCCTTCCCTCTTAGAAGAATTGCTAGTAACTTGAGCCCAGGTTTTGGAGAGTTTTGTGAAATCTCCTTTTCTCTCTTCTCTTGATGTCTCTTCATTGTTGTTTATTTGGGAAACTACTTTCCCCTTATCCCGGGATGGTTTCACATTCATCACCTCTGTATTCTTCACTGCAAATTTCTTCATTTTTTTCACTTCCACTTTCATGCGTTGCCATTCTGTTTTCCCTATTCGGAGAGCTTCCTGTAGCAATGACACTTGCTCCTTTAGAACTTTGTTTCTTGCTTCTAAAGCCTGGTTTTCAGCTGTTATTATATGGATTGTACAATCTCTTTCCATCTCTTTAGCTTCTACTACTTCCAACCTCTCTTTTACCTTTAACAGTTCTTTCACATAAAGATCAGATGACCAAGTGAGAGGTGTGGATGTGGGACTATATAAGGCATAATCATCAATGACTTTTCCTTTTCCTTTAGGCTTGCTGCCACATGCTTGCAAAAAGAACTTGTTTGAATGTTGTTTCTTGTGAAGGACTCGGGTACTTTCCCTTTGAGACCTTTTTTCCCTTGTCTGCTCCCATTTTAGATCAGCTAGTCTCCGTTTTAAAATGCCCCAATATTGTTTGGCACTAACCCAAACCCACTTCCCAGTTTTGGCTGATGAGGCAATTGTCACTTGCCCTATATCATTTGTTTCCATGGGTTCTAAAGTTTCTTGTCCCATTGTCATGATGATATTAAGGGAAATCAATGTCTCTGCCCAAAACTGACCCTCTTTTTTATGCTCAACCCTTCAATATCTGTTGGTCTAACCACTGAAAACTTGTTGCTCTGCCCACTATCCCTTGTAATACATTGATGAAAACAAAATGTATCTAATCATTTGAAACTTCATTGGAATTATATTTATTATGGTTATATTAGGTTATTATAATTTGCTGACCAGTGAGAGAGCTCACGTGTATGGGTATGATTAAAACCTTCATGTTGTCCACCGAGTACTGTATTCGGATATTAAAAATTGACGAAATGTAATGCTGGTGCACTGCGTAATATGTGAATCTAATTATTTTAATTACACTTTTAGTGATCGATTAAGATTTTTATGGATTACAAACAATTTATAAAATCATTCTTAAAGATGAATAAATGATTCAGACTATTAATATCCTATGGACATTAAGAAGTTAGCTGTTAGCTAATATTATTATAACGTGAGTATAATGAATAAAAAAAAATTATGTGAAGGAACAAGGTTATTTTCATAAATTATTATTTTTAGAATTCTAGGATTGATTAAAAAAAAATGTTAGTTTAGTTGTATTCACTTACTCACAATTGTTAATTACAGAGGGTTGTTTCATATGGTATCAGAGCAGGGTTCTACTTTGTGACATAAGACTTGTTACGACTTCCAATGTAAATTTTGTTTAAATTTTGACGTATCCCTAATATCATTTGAAATTGTTTATGCAGGTATCATGGTTAGAGGATGGAGAATGAGTAGATGTCAGGGTGCATGGGGAAGAGATATGCCTCCTCCAAGTACATCCACACCCGAGGGATCTGCTCCATAGGGAGAAGAGAAAACTACAGAGCAAGAGAAAGTTGTAGTGGGTGATGTTATGGGAATGATGAGGTATTTTCATAGGATGTCATAGGCACTGATAAATTGCCTTGATCACAATCAAGTCAGGGAGTGTGTACCCAATGAGGGTTTGCAACACCCTCCTGTAGTTAGTGGTAGTGTTCATAGAGAACTTGAGAAGGTAAAATTTTCTGAGCTCTTGGGCTCCACGGATGGTTTAGCCATTGAAGATTAGTTGGAGAATATGGTGATATGCTTTGCATTGCGTGATTATACTTCCAACATGAAGGTCCACATGGTGGTCTTCCAACTGAAAGAGAGTGTTCTTATTTGGTGGAAGAAACTTTTGCCACAACTAAATATGGCTATTGAAGATGTATCTTGGGAATTGTTTGAGGAATGATTCCGTGAGCGATACCTTTCTGATGAGTTCATTGAGCACCAAATTAATGAATTCAATTCTTTACGACAAGGCAATTGTACAATACTTGAGTATGAGGCTATATTTATGTAGTTTCTCAGATACGCTCCGCACCTGAACACATAAAAGTTAAAGGTGAATAAGTTTTTGTTTGGTCTTAACTACAACATTCATGCTAAGGTGAGGATTTTGATGCCTCAGAATTTGCATGATGCAGTACATAAATATTTTATCGTTGAAGAAGAATTGAACAGTGGGGGTCAAGGTAGGACACCTTCCAGGTAGACAGGACATACGCCACTTAGAACACCAAAGTAGCAGACACTCATTAGACAGACTTCTAGGCACCGTGATACACCTAGAGGAGTTATATTTTCTACACCACATAGATAGACTACCAATCAGAGGACTCCATTTAGAGCACCATCGCAGATAACTTGTGTCATCATCAGTAAAAAAAACTGTATAGATCTATTCCCCAGAACATATAATGACATCAAAACCCTAGACCACCAGATTCTTCCTTTGGAACTAGGAGCACCAACCCTAAGAATATATCTTGGACTTGTGGAGAGCCCCACTATCGGAGAGATTGTCCTATTGAGAATTAAAGAGCTATTGGATCAACGAGACAGACGATAGTGGGATATTTGGGTAAATCCCATAGGATTCATGTAGCGGTGAATAACCATCAGGACGAGCATCAGTCTATAGTGCTTGAGACATCATGTATGATAGTAGATCATCAATTTAGTATTTTGATAGATCTAGAAGCTACTAAGAGTTTCATTTCTAGTTCTATGTTGAAAAGAATTAAAGTGAAGGTAGTCAAACGAGATGATTTCAGATATGTAGAATTGGCATCAGGAGCCAAGCAGAAAGTTAGAGGAAAGGTTAAATATTGTAAAATTAATTTGGGTGATTTCGTCGCAAGTGTAAACCTTTTTGTCACAATTTTGGGATCTTACGATGTTGTGATTGGAATGGATTGGTTAGAATCGCATGACGCTATACTTAACTGTAAGATGGAAATATTAAGCTTAACTAATGATTTGGGATAGAATAGAGTAATTGTAGGAAGAAACCAAGGAGTATCGCTAAGATTGATCTCTTCCCTACAATTACATAAAATATGTGCAAGGGGTGTAAGTTGTATGTCATATCATCTCTTAACAAAAAGGGTGATGCTGAAGGATTGGAAGAATTTCCAGTAGTATCAGAGTTTACCAATGTTTTTCCTTAGTAACTACCAAGTTTACCGTCGAAAAACGAATTGGAATTTACTATAGATCTAAAACTAGGAATATAACCAATAGCTAGAACACCATATCAAATGTCGAAACCTGAATTTCAAGAGTTAAAGATGCAATTAAAGGAGTTGTTATATTTGAGACTTATACGTCTGTATCACCATGGGGTGCACCTGTAATTTTTGTAAGAAAGAAGGACGGATCGTGGAGGCTTTGCATTGACTATCGTCAGTTAAACAAAGCCACGATCAAGAAACAATACCCTTTACCGATAATTGATGACTTATTTGATCAAATGAAGGGAGTGAAATTGTTTTCAAATATTGACTTGAGATCGGGATATGACTAGTTCTGTTTCATAGAGGAAGATATTCCTAAGACCGTGTTTAAGACAAGATTTGGACATTACAAATTTACTGTATTACCATTTGGGTTGATAAATGCCCATGGTGTATTCATGAGTTTAATGAATGGGGTGTTCCAGGAATACATGGACAAGTTTGCACAATTATTCATTGATAATATATTAATTTTCACTTAGACGAAAGAGGAGCACGATGAACATATGAGATTAACTTTGCAATGTTTAAGGGAAAACAAGTTATATGGAAAGTTGTCGAAATGTTATTTTTATTAGACGAAGATTCATTATTTGGGACACATTATTTTTGGAGAAGGTATCACTATAGATCCAACGAAGTTTGAGGCTACTATGGAATGGACAACACCAACAAACATGCAAGAAGTATGTATTTTTATGGGATTCGTAGGATATTATCAACGTTTCGTCGAGGGTTTTTCAAAAATAGAAAATCCAATTATGGAATTGCAAAAGAAGAATAAGAAATTTGTATGGTCAGAGAAATGCACAGAATCATTTCAGAAGCTTGAGGAATTATTACCGACAACACTGATACTGAAAGTTCTAGATATATACAAGGAATTATCGGTATGCACTGACGCATCCAAGGAAGGATTGGGTGGATTATTAATGCAAGAAGGTCGAGTCATCACATATATTTCAAGGAAACTGAGAAGGCATGAAGATAATTATACAACCCATGATTTGGAATTATTAGTGATTGTTTATGCCTTATCAGTTTGGAGACACTACCTTATTGGATGGAAATTTGAGTTGAAAACTGATAATAGTGGATTGCAACACATTTTTACTCAAAGTGACTTAAACGCGCGACAAATACATTGGTCAGAAATTTTAAGTGAGTATGATTTTTAGATCATGTACATTAAGGGAATAGTAAATAGAGTAGTATATGTGTTGAGTCGGAGACCTCACAACTTCTTAGTAATACCCCTAAAGAAGAATCTTCGAGAAAATATTTTAGCATTACAAATTGATAACGACTAGTACAAGGAAGTTAAGGAAAATATTAGACAAGATACCATGATGGTATCAAGGTATGAGGGTTATTCTTTGGACAATCACAAACTACTAAGATATAATGGCATAATTAATGTATCACTAATTGACAAATTGAGGAAGCTAATTTTAAACGAAGCTCATTGAGTAGTATATATAGCTCAACTTGGAGTCACGAAGATGAAGGAGGACTTTAAACCTTTATTATTTTAGAAGGGAATGAAAAATTATATAGTTAATTATGTGGCAATATGTCTGGAATGTCAACAAGTGAAGGTTGAACATAGACATCCAGCGAGACTATTAAAACCACATGCGATTCTTGAATCGAAATGGGAAGTCAAATCGATGGATTTTATAGTTGGATTTCCATTGACGACAAGGAGACATGATTCTATTTTTGTAGTCGTCGACACTTTGACGAAGAGTGTGCATTTTATTCCAGTTCGTATGACATATCAAGCACCTAACATAGATATAATTTTTGTTAACGAAATTATGAGATTGCATGGTGTACCGTGAAAGCTAATATCTGATCGAGGATCGACTTTCACTGGATATTTTTGGACTAGTTTCCAAGAGGCTTTGTGAACGCAATTGAATTTTAGTACAACATATCACCTCGAGACAAGTGGAGAAACTGAAATAAAAAATCAAATTCTAGAGGATATGCTTTGAATGTATGTGATGGATCAACATAAATGATGGGAAGAATTTCTACCATTGGTAGAATTTGCGTACAACAATAGTTATCAAAGTTCATTAAAAATGACACCATTTGAGTTTCTTTATGGATGACCGTGTCAGACACCTCTAAGTTGGGATGGACTAGAGGATAGGGTCCTGGTGGGACTAGAGGTGATTCAGGAAATGGAAGATCAGATGCAATCCATAAGGCAAAGGATTAAAGAAGCAGAAGATCGACAAAAGAGTTATGCAAATGCGCATCATATTGACTGTAGTTATGAAGTTGGTGATAAAGTGTTTTTGTGGGTGAAGCCACATAAGAGTTCAATTAATTTTGGAAAGGGAGATAAACTCTCTCCAAGGTTTGTGGGACCTTTCGAAGTTGTAGAAAAGAAAGGACCTATGGCTTATCGACTAGCCTTACTTGATTCTTTGAGGCATGTGCACAATGTGTTTCATGTTTCAGTTTTACGTCATTATATTTTAGATCCGTCACATGTTATTGACATGAGTTCATATCAGGTGTGAGACGAGGGTGCTCTCATAGTGGAGCCAATACTCATATTGGACCATCGCACTTGACAACTATGATGTCGAATAGTCGATCAGGTCAAGGTCCAGTGGGAAATTTATAGCTCACATTTCACTACTTGGGAGGACACCTATTTCATTTAGCATCTCCCCAATAAAGATGCCAAAAATGCCAGTCAATTCTATTGAATGAATTATGTTACATTTAATTCATCAATCTGGGGGCTCGTTGGCTTTTGATACACCAGAAAAATATATGTAGGAGTAGACAACTAAATCTAAGCTAAGCAAGTTGAATCAAAATGATTTACTTGAAAATACACTTCCAATAATCAGAGTCAAGGATACGAGTGCTCTATTACAATGATAAGTTAGCTGCTTCATATATTGACTAATTCTTGTAGCTTGATCAAACTAAAAATAAATAATTGAAAAAATGAAATGATGCAACGTTCAACTGAGGTCAATGGAATTATATTTCAAATTTCAACCACATTCCTTTGGTTGACAAGCAAGAGAATCAATTGGTTTTGTGATCACTAAAGAAACTAAACCTTCAATGCCTAACTCTGTAGGGAAACCCACACTTGCAGAAATGAAAGAGCATAAAGGAATGAGAAATAATTGAAATGAAAAACTAATGAGATAACGTCACGCAACAGAAAGAAAAATAACCAGGCAAAGTATACCAGAGAGAGGGGGTCCTTCCTCTCTTGGAATATACTACCAAGAAGGACTATAGTAGAGAAATATTGATGTGAAATATTGATGTGAAACAACGAGCTCTTTATCCCAACATCAAAATGATTACAATGATCCTTCTCTTCAATATGAAACTGTATGCTCTCACTCCTTAAATTATGAACTATCTAGCTACTGAACTATGAAGCTATGATATCCTCTCATTTTTATACATATCAAGATGAGATCAAATCCTAAACAAGTGGATATCATAACCAACAAATCCTAAATCCTAAACATGTGGATCTCCTCCACCAAATCTTGGATTTGATCTAAGATAATTTGAATAGGATAATACAAAATATTTCATGAGATCCATATGCCCAAATTTGTGGGTATGAGCAACTTGTTCAAATCACCTAACTTTAGAATTTAGAGCTATAATGACTAGTTTTTGGAAATATCAACCATACACCCCCTGGTTTACACTTTTTGCAGATTTTCCTCATGAGTCACCTAAATGAAACTATTCTACACAAAACACATATTTTATATTTTGATATTCCTCTTCATTTGTTCAAAAATTCCTTGGAAAGTTTGACTATATAAACTTCTAATCAGCTGCAAAATTGCCAACACAACTATTGAACTTCATAAGTGAGTTAGGAAACCACAATGTCTACTCTAAGTAATCATCAAAACATGGTAAATTGACCATTTTAGTGTACACATGACATGTGAAGCTTGTGTGGGGTGAAAGTGAACAATTATGGGAATATGGTTAATGAAGTAAATGGAGATGGAAGGGAAGAATAGGTGAAAGAATGGATAATGGTATCATAAAACATGTCAATTCTGAGGCCCAACAATGGTATCATCTATTTGATTTAAAGGACATATTCAAGAAAGATACCAAATTTAAAACAAACAACTCTTTAATGAAGTGTTAAGTTAGAAATCTCAGTGCAACAAAGGATCCAAAAACTATGGATCTGGGCTTTTGTTGTATAAAATTGAAAATTTAGGATTACATTAAATTGTTTAAATAATAAAAGGATGTATTTTCATGGGCATATGATGACCTGAAGACATATGATATTAAATTTTCTTAGCATGTCATTCCCGTCAAAAAAGATATTGAACCCTTTCAATGAAAACTATGAAATATTCATCCAACATTAGAACCATTGGTACAAAAGGAATTAAAGAAGTTGTAATATTCTAAAATAATTTTTCATGTACATCATTCTTCTTGGATGGAAAACTTTGTACTAGTTAGGAAGAAAAAAGGAGAAATTTGATTGTGTGTTGATTTAAGGAATCTTAACAGATCTTTTGAAAAAGACAACTATCATGTCTCTCTTATGGAGCAAATCTTACAATGGGAAAATGGTTCTAAAATGATTTATTTTCTATATGGATTTTATGATTATAACCAAGATACATGTTGAGGAAAAGGTATGAAGAAACTCACTACAACATTTTCAAATCTTACTTGGCTAGAGTAAGATAGTTAGGATTATCACCCAGGGTTTATAGACTTAGACAACATTTTCAATTGATTCTCAAGTAATAAGTACAAGGAACCAATACTACCTTTTTTTATAATTAAACTATGCAAAATAAGAAAGTGAAAAAAAACCATATGTATTGTGTTTTGATAATTAAGGAACAAATGAAATACAAATCTGAAAGTAATATCAGAGAAAGCACATGTGAGATCAAAATTATCAAAGCAATTTTATTGATTTCATTCCAAGTTACAATCATAACCTTATTTTCAAACTCCTGCGAGGGTAAGGAACAAGATCAGATTTAGAGATCTTCGATGGGAACTATACAAAAAGACTCTGACAACAAGAGAATTCTAACACTAGAAAATTGGATCAACTTAGCCATGAAAGTATCATTTAATGACCCTTCAAAATATTCTCTGTTAGTAATGAAACATGATTCATACACAAATCAGATACACAGACTTCCAAGATCAAATGATCAACCTTTCTAGAATAAGTTGTTGAATTATGTATCTCAATCCTTGAATCCTACTATCTTCAATAAGACCTTGCTATCAACAAAATGGTTAAGACTCTATGATAACTCTGAATGAATGAAATCAATTAATATCACAAGTATATGAGAAGACCTTTATCATAAATTTATGTCCTTGTTCTCTCTCCCTTTGTCCTTTATTCTGATCAACTTTTTATCTTTCTCAAAAGAAGTTGTGGTAATTTAAAACTACCTTTAGTTAAGTCATAAATGACTTAATATTAGTTAGGTACAAATATTAAATAATCATAATAATAGATAAAGGGTAAATAAATAATAACTAATAGGTGGGACCCCAAATTCCTTTAAGTTTTGATTTCCTCCTTGTCGCTCCATAATTTACTTAAATAATAAATCATGCCACCTCATAAATATATACATAAGAAATCACTTTGAACAACCCTTCGCATCTCCCAAAAT
>ML780894.1:482747-494217 GCA_009831015.1 Picea engelmannii | reverse complement strand
ATAGAGAGAGAGAGAGAGAGAGAGAGAGAGAGAGAGAGAGAGAGAGAGGTATTTTCCACTGGCAAAAAAAAAATATTAACTAGTTGTCCAAAAATGAAGACATAGTATCATGATGTCCAGAAATTGAAAAATAGTTCCATACTGGCTATAGGAGATCAAAATATAAATAGATTGTTCACCATATAAATTATCAAAAACCATATTCACTGTGAGAAGTAGTCTACTTCTTTTCATTGCTTGCTGCATTTTCTGCTTTGTTTGTTGAGTTGGCCTTCTCAGAGTGTGGTTGATTGGATGCTTGAAGGCGAACTTCACTAAAGTATTGAAAGTGTTCATCAACTTGGTGAGCATGGGAGGTGATTGACTGAGAGGAATCATCAGATGACTTAGAATGAGTGACCAATTTTTTTTCTTTTCTTGACTTAAGCTCAGAGATGGTTATTTTGAGGCTCTTGCTTGCATGTGATGATTAGACAAGGGATGCAATGTGGAAAATATTATAGGCATGTTGGTTGAGTGGAGGCGGAGGTGGAAATGGTGAATATACTATGGGCCAACCATCATTATGGACTACATGTTGATGAACAATATCCTGCCAGCCATCATTGATAGGAACCTCTAGCTGGAGGGACACATGAGCTAGAACATGAACATTAGTGTAACATCCCGCTCTGGCGCACTAAGAGAACTTATTCTTTGAGAACACTTGCTCGTAAGTGATCCGGATTATTATGCTATTAAAACTTTTGATTGTGATTATGAGGCGTTATGGGTTGATGACATGTTGTTTTACCGCTTTGACATAGACAAGTGCTATTGACTCGATTTTACTGAGTGTGCAAGATTTTGGACCTCGAGGATGCAGAGGCATATAAGGAACCCTTGGACTCTGAATCGAGTTAGGGAGTGTACCATTGGGGTTTGATTGTTTTACTGTGATGTTAGTGCATCTGATTAGATGATATGATATGGATATGTTCTGACATGATTTGTTGATGATGCAGGCTAACGATAGCTTGCCGACCAGACTCACATGTGGAATAAAGGGGTCACGCATGACTACCAGAGATGTTGAGGGAGAGGTGTGGACAACATCCCTGCCACAACCTACTAGCACTCCCGTCGTGGCTTGAACTGTAGGTTAATGATTACCTAGTTCGAGAGGACCCACAATGTTGTGAGGGAAGACTGTGACAGTCACTCACGATGATTCTAAGGGGCGCGCAATGAGGCAGGGGCCTTATTCCTTAGAGGCCCTTAGTCTCCCACAAGTTCACCAGGTGGAGTGTTGACTCCAGGGGTTATTGATGTCTACCAAGTCAGTGAAGAGGCGAGTGGCACCCTTGGAGCACGTAACTGTGCCCTGAAGGGCACGTCGCGCAAGGGAACAGATGAGGCGAGCGGCACCCTTGGAGCACCTAGTGCATCCTGAAGGGCACGTCGCGTTGTTGATGATAGAGGAATGAACCTATATGGCCTTAGGACAAATAATGTGTTAAGTATTTTTAAAACAATTTCCCCTAATTAAATGTCGCCCAGTACAAAATTTAAGGTCTACGTCTAAATTACGCTAGTGGTAAAATTTTGTCTATCTATAAAAAAATAAAATAATAATAATAAAAATAAAAACAACTTAAATAATAATTATGATGTTCGTTAAATTTTGTAACACGAAGGGAGTAAGAAATTTAATTTATTCATAAAAAAAAAATCTGATGAAATAAAATTTAAAAAAGGTGAATTAATTGTTTTATTATTTTTGATAATTTAAATTATATAATTAAATGATAAAAGGGAAAAAGGGGTTAAATTCCACACCTGCCTTTTTGAGTTCTAACTAAAAAGGGGAAAGAGGGAAAATCTAAAATTTTAGGAAACTAGGAAAAGAGGTAAACCTAAAAAGGGAAAAAGGGGAACATAAGGGAAAAAGCGGAAGGTCAAACTTAGTAAAGCATCTACCATTTAAGAGCTTTCTAATTTAAACTGAACTAGCAATTTAATAAAAGGGAAAGTTATCAAATCCTGTAAGAGAATTTGGGGACACCTAGGAGTGATTCTAGGAGTAACTCTAGGTGGGTGAGGGAAATAAAGATAATAAATTAATTAAAGAAGTTCATTTAGGGAGGAATGAAGGGGATGGGTGACACTTGTACGGGGAGGAATTTTTAGGAATTTAATTATAACACTTAACTAAAAGAGAATTTTTGGAAAGTAAGGAACCACGAAACTCTATATAATGAAGGGAGGTGATGGAGGTAAGGGGATCTTCTGTTTGCATAACATTACACTACAAAAATATCTACTTGACTGATTTAACTTGTGGCAGTTGGGATACCCAGCTCAGTAAGGAGTGGTAGCTCAACCTTGCGAGGCGAGCTGGGAGCTAGTCGAAATCTCTGGATAGTGTGTGTGGCCCCTTTGCGGCTCGGGGGTCTAAGGGGGAAGAAGAGTACCCCAAGCATTGGCTGGGAGGTACCGGTGAAGTCTTGTCGATCGACAAGAGGGAGTTTCTCAGAGTGCGCGGGATGTCATTTAGAGCGGGCGATCAGGAAACGATACGCTCTCTTCATTTTTGTATGGTAGAATGTATTAGGACTTATGCTTGGATCTTCTTATTTAATGGAGAAGTAAACTGATGTTTTTCTAAATTGATGACTGAAACTTTCCTTAGCCTAACTCGATGGTTGTTGTCTCCCATGGCCTTCGTTTTCCTGCCTATATTGACCACCTAGTTGTGATTGATTGTGTCCTTCGTGGTTTCTTAGCTTTCGTCCCTAGCTTGCCAGTCCTCGCCTGAGCAGTCGGCCAGGAGCCTGATCTATGGTCATCGACTTAGCGTTAAAAGACCTATGGATCTCAACGCCCTGCTTTTCTGTGCGAGGATGATGAAGTGAAGGATGAACCCATCCGTCGTCTACCTCTGTTATTTCCTTGACTGATGGTTTGCCTTGCGCCCTCATGCGTTTCTTTAACCCTGTAGAATTTGATTGTTGGCAAAGTTTTCTATAAACTCGACATGTTTGTATCTAGTTGTTATCTCGTTTTTACATTGTGTCTTTATCTCACTGGAAATTCCTGCATTTTTACATTCTTGACTGCATTTTTTTATGCATGCATGGATAAATTTACTCTGCGTTTATGCATTGATGAACAATATAACTCTGCGTTGGGTGCATAGATGAACAACTTAACCTTGTGCTATTGAGCATTGATGGATACATCTATCTCTGCATTTGATATTGATGGATAATTTGGCTTGCGCTTGTAATTCTGTTGGTTAGCGATTAACCATTCTCTGCAGTATAATGTAGTTGGTGGGCGAATTTATACACTGGTCTTCAGATGGATTTTTCCTTTTAAGAATTACCTTAGAAAAAAAAATTATTTGATGGTTAGTATATCTGTGATATCACTGTGTCGACCAATGTTCCCTAGCATATACCTGCATGGTTCATCATTGAAATTAAGGCGTCCTTTATCACTGTGTACAGTGTGTTTTTCCACTGAATTTACCTCGTATTGATCATTGAATTTAAAGTGTTTGTTATTACTGAAATGACAACATTTTTCCCTGTAGTGGAAACGATTAACATATTACAACAATTACCACGAATTTTTCTTATTCCAGGGGATAGAATGGCTCCTGACGATTATCGCAATTTATGACATGTATAACACAGTTATTCCCCCATGTTTGTATAATGTATATTGTGGGACAGCTTGACTGGAATGGCCCAGGGTAAGGATGGTCATGGATTTGCGGTTGGGCATGTCCTCCATTACTTTCTGCACCTCAAATTACTACCTTGCAATCTGGATGTTGTTGTTGGGGAAAAACACCCTACGGACTAGCAAATAGAGTTCAGACTTTGCATGCAGATATGACCGAATAGAAATTACTTTCTACCTCCGTCCCTAGATTTAAATCCCCTTTTCTTAGTAAATGCATGGAAAGATCAACCTACCTCATTACCGGTGTTTGATGTCGATCCTCTGTTGTGCTTGATTACTTGTTCGCAATACTCCTTCCAAAGTTGACCTGCATTCAAGACGAGCAACAACTATGCATGCATACTACTTATATACTCACGGGTTAGAAATCAAACATAAACTAATCAAACCATAAAAAGTTCATGAATTGGGATGGGAAAAGCATTCTCTTTATTACTTAAAATGATTCAACTTACAAAAGTTGAGACCGGCCACCGCTCCTTGAACCTGATCCTGGGCTCCTCTTCTTCTATCCTTCAACTGCTTTGCTTTAAATCTCCTTTGGCATTAGGAAAGGCTAAAGGGATGGGACAATGGAATACGTAAATGGGAAGAGTTTCTTTGCTATATTCTTCCTCTTTCCAAATGGTACCCCTACCCCTTCTTTTATAGGCTAGAAGGAGATAGGTATTTGGACGAACCCTTGGCCATGCATGGCCGAGAGTTTCAGTTAGCTCACCCATAGCTTTTTGTTCCTTCGGCAACTTTCCTTTTTTCATGCTTTTGTCAGTCCACGCAGGCTGTTTTGGGTCAGCCAACGTGTACACGCGTGCAGTAATGGGTTAGGGCGCGTGGGCCTTTACACAAGAGGATTTTCAAAGAGTTGTTCAAAAGTGTTTTTGGCAAATAAAGGATATGAGTTGGCCAAATTCCAGGTAAGCATGTGTGGTGAAATTTAGGGTTATAACAGATGCCCCCTAATGTGTGAGGTCAGAAGAGCATCTGATGGCCGAAATACATTACCAATCTTTACTGATGTGCCAAACGATTGAGCCCAAGGATCAGGAACCAGGAGGTGTCGTTTGCAAAATAACAAATGTCTCACTGAGGTGGGAATACCCATGCTCGAGATAGAATCATGGCTACAAATCAAATACACTGTAGATCCATGTCAAATAACTATAAAGAGTAGCCACGAACAATACACAGTGGAGCTACATCTCGAAATCAGAAAGATATACATATAGAGTATCCATCTTCCAGAAGCAGATTCAGCTTGATGGCTGGAGATGAGATCTTCAAAGCTTGAGAAACAACTTCAAAATCTTCCAAAACTCGGGTAGGAGTGTAATATGAGTGTACTACTGCACTACCCAGAGGTCTTCGATGGCTCATCAATCATGGACTTGATAATCTTGATGATCAGACTGAAGACTTCATTGTTTTCAAACAAGGACTTGATTGAACGTTTAGGATGGCCTGGTATGCGGACAAGCGACACATTGCAGAGGGGCCAACTCGGGCTTAGTGAAAAACTTCCCTTGGACAATAGCATGACAAGCGATGAGACTCAGGCAACATGTATGTTAATCATAAGTCTACGAAGCAGGAGGCAACGCAAACTCTCCATATGTTTGGAAGAATAACCAAACGGTGGAGGACACAAATATATATAGAAAGAAAAGATTCCTAAGGTTGTACTACATCCCATAGTCTGATGAACAAACGGACATATGTGCTTTATCCAAGGGCGACTCATTATGATGCCAATAAAGAAAATATTTTTCCCTTCCTCTTTTTGTGGTATATTTGATTTTTTTGTTCTTTTCGATAACTGTGGAAAAAGAATAAAGGAATATTACGTTACAATGGAAGAACGAGTATTGAAAACATACAAGCTCAAGGCACAAGGACAAGACTGATGTTCTAGTAAAATGATACTCAGGAAAAATCCTCCGGCGGCCAAAGGTGTTAAGACGCAAAAGCAAACTGTCACAAAGCTGGTGGATAAGGTATGCAAATGCGGTTGATAAAACACACAATGGTAACGTCCTTCGATGTAAGTTTAATGAGCCCAGAGAAGGTAAGCTCGGTGGTTTTTCATATTTAGAGAGTCTGAAAAAACATAAAAGGAGACTCCACTGGGGTACCTTTTTCGAAGACAGTCTATTCGGCTCGAAAAAAGGGGTAAACTAGCACCGATTAGATGTCGATTCAAAACCATTTTAATGAGTGTGACAAGGACAAGATCACTCGACCATTTTTTCATTTTTAAGGAGTCTGAAAAAAGCTTAACTATGGACTCTGTCAAGAATATTCTTCTGGACCAATTTAACGAGTGTGAAAGAATAAGGTCACTCGGCGATCTTTTCAATTTTAGGGAGTCTGAAAAGAGATTAACTATGGACTCCATGGGGGTTTCTTTTTCGTAAGTTTAGTCCCTCAGGCCCAAAAAAGGGATAAAATTACACCTGAGAGTACTCTTCTAAAGAACGAAAGTTCTATAGAGTATACCTTTGTTCGTACAGTTGACCGTCCAGACCGAAAAAGGGGTAAACTACCGTCGGATGGACGTGACTTCAAATTTCAGTTTAACGAGCGTGAAAGGCCACAAGATCCCTCGACAATATTTTCATGTTTAGAGGGTCTGAAAAGGGCTTAAAAGGAGACACGTTGAAGGAACGTTCTTCTGGACCAATTGAACGAGTGTGTAGAAACAAGGTCACTCAGCAATCTTTTCATCTTTAAGGAGTCTGAAAAGGGCTTAAAGAAGACTCCATAATGGTTACTTTTCTCAGTTAATCCAGACGAGATCGAAAAGCATAAATGCAGTCTCGTCGGATGTTGCTTTCGGATATCAAAGCGAGCTTGAAAAACAACAAAGCTAGCTCATGATAAACTCTTTGTGGGTCGATGCCTGGCATCTTCTCAGGGGAGCTGTATGCTCTGACGAAAACATTGTCTATGACGCCAGGGGTTCTGGAGATATTGATAGGTATCATTTCAGAAATGGTTTCCATATTACCCTCAGCATAGATCTTGTGTGTAGCTAAGGGATTAGTATGACAAGACCTATCTCCAGTCATAGTCACGGTGAATTCTCCTGCTTCGATTCGGCTTAACTCTGGGAGGAAATATGATCTGTGATGAAGATCTTCCCAAGGTTTGTATGGACTAGTCATTGCTTCGATTACTGCTTCATCAGAAGGCAAGACTAAGTCTAACGAATCAACATTAGTGAGAGAACCCTGAGCCCAAATAGGCTCTATAAGTGGATCTAACTCTTGTGTAGGAGTCAGATCAGTGTTAGATGAAGCTTGCTGGACTAAAGAGTACACTACTTCAGCAACAGACAAGGGCATGGACATGCCTGGGTGCCCTGTCTCATCCATCGTGGCTGATGGGGAAGGAAGAATCCATGGATCCTCAAAGTAAGTCGTGCGGAATGACGAAACTTGAAAAATCTCAACCTTATGGTGATTAGATATAAATTTGATATCGCCGTGAGGAGGTGGGTAATCAAAAGTACCCATCAAAGATGGGCACAAACCAACTCCTATGTTGACGACACCTAGTTGAGGATTATCAATTAGTGGGACCGTGGATGCCCCCAAAGCTGGGTCAGGTCTAGAGAAAGACAATTGATCGATGGTCACTATCCTGCAAAACTGACAGAAGATAAGTGCGGACAGGCACAGGAGAGAGCGCAACTTTGAGGTTGGAGATTTGGCTTTCTTGAGACTCCAACCCTACAAACATTCATCTCTGAAGAAGAGTGGGGCCGAGAAGCTCAAGCCCATATTTTATGGTCCTTACAGGATCATGCGCTGAGTAGGAAAGGTTGCTTATGAGCTAGAGCTTCCAGAGGGGAGCAAGATTCATAACATGTTCCATGTGTCTTGACTCAAAAAGGTAGTGGGACAATTCATTAACACATCAGAGGAGCTTCCCCCATTGGATGAGGAGGGATAGTTGGAGTTAGTTCCGGAGGAGGTTTTGGAGTTCCGGGAGCAGAAACTAAGGAGCAGGGTCATCAGAGAGTGTTTGATCAGATGGAGAGGGCTTCCAGTAGAGGACGCTACTTGGGAGAGCGAGTAGGTATTGCAGCACCCTGGACTGGTATTGCTTGAGGACAAGCAATTTCGGGAAGGGAGGACAGTAATGTCCCTTTCCAAATAGGAGCTCTAGAAGAGGAGGCTTAATGGTCTAAACCTCCCTGTTAGACTATAGCCAGGGCCAAAGAGGGGTAAACAGGGTTACTAGAGGTCACTCCAGTCACAAGTGTTATATTCGGAAAGTGACATTGAGCTAAAAAGGGTTAAAAGCACTTTTAATTCATTATGAGCTGAAAATAGAAGTCAACAATGAATTAGGGTTTCAACAATGATTTAGGGTTTTGGAAGTCAACAGTGAATTAGGGTTTCAGCATGATTTAGGGTTTTGGAACTCAACAACAAATTAGGGTTTCAACATGATTTAGGGTTTTGGAAATCTATAAAGGAAGGGTCAGTGACCTAATTCATCATTATGCAAATTATGACTTGTCATTGAGGAGAAGAGGTGCATCTCAGGAGAGATAGTTCAGTGTATTCTAGAAGGAAGACACCAGTTGGATTATTTCGGTGTTGAAAGACACACCCTAGTCACTGGGAAGATCATCCAGGTCTTCCATCATTCTTCATTGATTCTGCAGTGCTCCCATATTCCGGGTATTATCTTTTAGTTTCTTATTTGTATTCTGGCTAATATCCTTTTGTCTTTTGATCTAGCCGAGTGTTGTTATTTTATTCAGCCGTAATTGCTTATTTATATGTCGGCTAAGATCCTTTGTATGTTGATCTAGTCGAGTATTTTCAGTTATTCAGCCGCATTCGGCCATTTTGTAATCCACAGAGATATTATAATACAAACTTTGCAGTTCTTTGTCGCATTTATTATTTGTATGATCATTTATATGTTTTAAACCTTTGATCCTACACACACATTAGCAGTGTTTCCTAGACTAGCCAATTCAGGAACATTACATTTGTTGATGAACATTTACCAACCTTTTATCTTACTGGATTAAGTAATCCTTCCCAAATGAAATCCATTGTTATTTTGTTATTCTTCTTCAATTCCTTCTTGGCTGTAGTATTTTCCCTTTTTGAACTATCATATCCTGTAACAAATGATAGCCAAATATAATGTCCATGTGCCTGTAAAAATACTTTCATCCTTATGCTCCACATCTCATACTTAAAACCATTATGACCATTAAACATTGGTACTCCATTCTCATAATAATCCATGATCTCCTTCCAGTGGTTAAACTATTTCCTGAAGGAACCGGCTCTGATACCAATTTTTGGATTACTGAGAGGGGGGTGAATCATCAATAGAGAAATCTAATCCTTTTTAACCATATAATTCAAGTGTTATATCAATGTAGCATTATCATCCAATATTTGCATAGTAAATAAACAATGAACAAATGAACAATCATACACATACACAGTACACTAGTGTTTTTAAGTGGAAACCCAAAGCGGGAGAAAACCACAGAATGATTTTTCTTATATGACTTGAAGAAAAACATTCATTGGAAGCACCAACTTCCTTTGTTTTCAGCTGCAATTGGAAGGAGGCTCCAATCCCCTAGTTTCTCAGGCTACAACCTGAGGGAAGCTCCAACTCCCCAATTATATGGCTACAACCAGAAGGAATCTACAACCCCCTATGATCTCCGGCTACAACTGGATGGTGGCTACAACCACATGTCCTTGCCCCGTCCAACCTCCCTGATGTATAAGTAGAATTATGGAACCAATGTCACACTATCACTGTGAGATATACTACTGTAAACTTGTACCAATCAACCTGCACCGAACAAATTGTACCAATAACTTGAACCATGCATCAACCTGTACCTCAACCTGTACCATAAATAAGTGCATCAACCATGCACCAACCCGTACCTCAACCTGTACCATGAATAAGTGCATCAACCATGCACCAAACATGTACCTCAACCTATACCATGAACAAGTGCATCAACCATGAACCAAACCTGTACAAATAACATGTCACGACATGTCCAAACAACCTATCACAACAACCTATCTCATCAATATTATCAACCAAAACAGATCTACTCACCAAGATCAATCACCAAGACAACTCTCAAAGATGTGCATCAATCAAGCATAACACAACAACTCATAATCATCACCAAGATCAATATGTGCTTCTAATAATATACCAATACAAGTATGCTACATCATCCATAAGCCATGTTTCAACAATACTACTAACAAGTGCCTCCAACCATGTACCAAGTATGTACCAATCATATATTAACTACTCATCAACTATGACTCATCAAGATGGACCAACATCATCAACTATACACCTCATGTATGTGCCAACTCATCAACTACTTGTCTCAACCATGTACCCAACATGTACCTCAACCAAAAGTCCTCATCAATTTCATCATCCAAATCTGAATTGTAACTCTATAATAGACCTGGTGTATATGATAACATACCTGCAAACCTTCATTAACTTTAACAAAAAGAGACTATCATTTTCATCAAACTTTTCTTTAGTCTCAGATGACTAGTTTTGGATTAGTCAACAACCCTAACTTGAAATAATCATAACTATGTACATGTACTGAACAAAGATCTGAAAATAGTACACAATGTTAGTCAGTGTGTTTTATGAAATTCCTCTAGGTGTCACTACTTAGAACCTCTCATAAAAGGAGTTATAGAAAAAATGACATACCTTGTTGAATTCTGGCTCATTCTAGAGAGCAAACTTGTAGAGCGTGCCCCACACGGAATATTTGTTGTATGGATATGAAAATTTTACACATAATACTACAGACTGTACTCTAACCAAAAATTTTGGTCTTACTTAATTTGGATCTGTTATGAAGAAGTTCTGACGTTTTTACCCAAAACACCTATTTTAGACTAGTTTCAGGACTAGCCACAAACTCTATTTTCCACAGAGTGTAACTCCAAAAATACAACGACCCACAAGCTGAAATTCGCACCAAGGATACTTGGATATGTTTTCTCAATGGCCTATCAATTTCAGGGTCTGAATCATTCTATAAAAAAAAATATTTTTAAAATGGTGAGATGACATGTAAATAACATATCTTAGAAAGCATCATCAAAAGAATTTATCCTCCCTTGAATTTATGTCTTCTTTACTTCAAATTCTCTCTAAAATTCGGCTTAGATATCCTTTGGTTACCTCAGTAACATGTATATATTCAATATGCTCAAGTGTAATTAAAATGAGAGAGCCTTTCCTCTTATTTATACTTTCATGTAGCTTCCTTAAGGGGTTACCTTTTAACCATGTTAACCCACTTTCCTTATTTTAGGGTTAACCAACTTCTAACCACTTGTCCAATTGGTAATTTGTCCATTAATTTTATTATTTAAACAATTTATTTTGTATCCACTTTGACTTTTAGTACACTCATCACTTCACTTTACCTCAAGGGGTTACCTTCTAACCATCTTAAACCACTTTCCTTATTTTAGGGCTAACCCACTTCTAACCACTTGTCAACTTAGTAATTTCTCCATTAACTTTATTATTTGAATAATTTTTTTTGTATTCACTTTGAATTATATTACACTCATCACTTCACTTTATTATTTACCTTCTAAAAATCTCTTAAACCACTTTGACTACTTTGACCTTTTGGGGCTTCTAGATGACTCATGAGGGTTCTCCAACTTCACATGGCCAT
>ML780894.1:457616-482697 GCA_009831015.1 Picea engelmannii | reverse complement strand
CTAAAAATCTCTTAAACCACTTTGACTACTTTGACCTTTTGGGGCTTCTAGATGACTCATGAGGGTTCTCCAACTTCACATGGCCATAACTCTCTAACCGTGAGGATTTATGTGACGTTCCACATACCACTGGAAATGGAATGAAATTTACTATCCATGTATAATAGTATTACCTTCAAATATATCAAAATTCATATTGTTATCCATCAAACAAACTTGGGTCCATTACCCAAACCTGGGTTCTCCAACTTCACATGGCCATAACTCTCTAACCATGAGGAGTTATGTGACGTTCCACATACCAATGGAAATGGAATGACATGTATTTTCCATCTAGAATATTCTTACCTTCAAATATATTAAAACTTAGGCCATTATACAAGAAACAACATTGGGTCCATTACCCAAACCTTTGTGCTACCGGAATTTGCTATCGGACTTTCTCCAAGGGTTGACATCGATCTACAATATCACTCTCCAATGGTTGACATCAATGAAAACCAACAATCCATACCAACTATCCAGCAACCTAAGCCAACTTTCTGACAGTTCAGGCTCAACTTGAGGTTCAGTTTGCAAGAATTCATGGTTTTCAAATTTAGCATCCATGTCCTAGAAATCAGGTTCTAGACAAGAAGTTTGACTGGGTTGAATTTCACCTTTGGTTACTAGGAAGTTGTGTGATAGTTTGAAATCATTGTGTATAAGTTATCCTTTCATCCATACCAGAGTGGCAACCCTCCTTCTAGTGCCAAATATTGGTGTGGACAAATTCCCTTTGTTAACTACACATGTTTATCAGGGTACAATTCATAGGAATTTATCTGTTTGAAAGGGAAACCCCTATGGATTTTGGCATGGATATCGTTACTAGGTATGTGAATGAAATATTAAAATTCCTACAACTATTCTAACCTAACATATCCTATTCTAAGGCTTAACATGTAGCAATTTAAAGAACAATTTAATAGACATGGAATTGAATGAAACACATGCAAATAATAAACAAAAATTAATTTGTTGTAATATTAGTTGTAGAAATCTAAAATATCTAATTGTAAAAAAAGGTAAGTATACCATTAAACATAAATTTAGAGTTACATATCCACTTGTTAGAATCATTAATAAGCAAAAGTAATATAAGATAAAACAATATGAGAAAAAACTATCAAATCTTATAGTGATTCTAGAAATTATGAAAGTAAAGAATAGACTCAACCAATGCATACACTAGAATCAATCTAAAACATATGGCCAATAAGATTTTTCATTAATAGTAAATTAGTTTATATTGTCGAGAAAAAAATCATACAAATTTCCATCCTACTTATACAAAAATGGGCTATATGAATTTGAATTATTTCAACTTCCTAACCCTTCATATTCTCTACCTAACTTATGCAAGCTTGTTCTTTTTCTTTTACATAACTCTTCACATAATCTTCCAAGCTTCAAATTCCTTTGAATATTATCATATGTGGAAAATGGTGTTGTTCTATTGGAGATTTAAATAATGCAATGTTTTTCTCCACCTTTTCCTCATTATTTTCAAACTTTGGTAGAAATGATTTTATTAAAATTATCTCCCTCGCTAAAGTCTCTATATAGTTTTTCATGCCTGCTTTATTGACATGAGGGATGGATCTATTGGCATGTCTCTCTTTCTGAATTCCATTTTCCAAGGCTTGTGTAACCTCCTCTCGAGGATAGAAGCTATTAGTTAGACCAAAGTTTGGAAAATTACATTGATCTACAATTCTATATGTCCCTTTCCACAACATCTTACAATCTCCTAGCTCTACTTGAATACTCCATTGTGCCTTTTGGAAAGAATCATTCCAAAATTTGAGGCCATTGTTAATGCCATGACTTTCCCTTTCATCTAATGAGTAATTTTAGGAGGGATATCACCAATATCACCTTACCACTTTTTTACCAAGTTAAATTGAATCTGCACTCTTTCTTGTTATATCTTCCACTCATATATCTAATTATGAAAGGAGACTACGTCTTGACATCATTTCTAGAAATGTTGAGATTATTTATAGAGATCCATTTGCACTTTATTTTATTCATCTTGCATTACAAGTGCATATTCAATCAATTATGTGATATTGTGTTGAATTGATATATAGTAAACCACTTGATTATCCAAGAGTTCCACTTGTGCTTTGTACTTATTTATTTATTTGGCAATATCACCTACACTTTATACATTGGCTTGGGTTAAATCCAATCTAGTAGACGTTATGGCCACACAATCTATTTCTTTGGTGTCTAACATAGTGGTGTATATAGTGATTACCAAGTTTTGATCAACAATGAGTTTTCTCTTTATATATGTTTTCCTCAATATTTGTTTCTTCTTTCTGTTGAAAAAAATATCTCTAAATTTTCAAAATAATTAGTGAGCATGGGGATTGGTATGTCTCCTTTGATGATCAATCTAACTAAAGACATCATAGAAAATCTCTTATGGGTATGTACTTCTTCTATTGGTCCTCCACATGTTGTGTCAACATCCTATTTATCTTCTTCCTCCTTCTTTATTTATTCTTCCTCAATTCTTTTTCTTTTAGCTTCAAAATTATTTTTGTTCTCTTCTCCAACTGCTAGTATCCTTACTTCTTATTGCTTGGAACATTTCTCTTTTGGTGTACCTCATCTCCAGTCTTGGCTTTGGATTCATTTGTTAATATTTTCTTTTCATCCAGACACTTAATTGTTTTCTTTACTTCTATGCCTTATCTTTTGTTGTTGCTTTTACTTTGGCTTCAACTTTAGCTTTGGCCTCTACTTTTGTTTTACCTTATTCTTCTAATATCCTCTTTTCTTATGCATCTTCCTTTTCCTTTGCTTCTATTTTTGCTTGACCTTGAGCTTGAGGTTTTTGTTTTTTTGGCGAGCTCCTCATTGATTTTTTTTTTCTTTATCTCCTCATCTATTTTCTTCTTTTTCCAAATCATGTTGTCTCATTTTATTTTTCACTTCTTCAAATACAATGCTATTTTCTTCACCTATTGTTCCTCCCATTATTGGTTATTATATCACCATGTAATTTTTATATGAGTTGCATGGGCAGATACCACTTTTTTAGGATCATGCCTTCTAAACCTTTCATCTGCAAACTTATACTTAATAATTGCTTCAACTTTTGATCTTGGAAATATAGAATTGCTTATCATGTACAATCCTATATACATTGGATAAGTTGGACATAATTTTTTATTATTATCACTTATTGACAAAGCATTGAAGCCATGAAGAATGCTTTGATAAGCCACCTCTTTGAGCACTAGCCTGTCTTACACGAATCTAGGTAATATATGAGGATATTTGGTTGCTCCATTGGTCCTATGGTAGGTGTTATCTTCACTTGCATACCAATATCATGCCATGCTTATAGTTTGCATGAATTCCTCAAATAATCTTGGTGTTAGTTTTCGAAATATCATTTCATATAATGGAGTGAAGAAATGGTCACAAATTCTCGCATACTATTCCATGTGTTTGTGTTCCCATAAATATTAACATTGTGCTTGTACTAATATTTATGATACTCTAGGCCCATCTCATCCCTCGGAAAGGATTATTAGCAAAGACAATGTCCAAAACTTATGAACACATGAAAAACTCATGAGGAGAACCAAAATATTGAAATCTAACATTGGTTAATGCTTGCATTATAGTATGAGAAATAATAGGTGTCCAATTGAATATTGATCCCTTATTTACAATTGTGTACATAAGAGGCACCCAAGATTCCTTGAAGTGGGTGGCATCCTTATCTCTAAATAAACTACTCAATAGGGCCACATCATAAATGTAGGGTTCTCAAGATGATGGAGGGATAAATTGCAGTACTTTGATACTTAAATTTTTTACATTCAATCCATCATTTTCTCATTACCTTGTGATAAATAATTGACCTACCAAATTCTTCGACCGAATTTGTAGTCATAAATACTTATGGCTTTGCAAATTTATAATACATATCCAAATTACTACATTGGAATATGCAACACACCTACCATGATCATTGGTAATTGTTTTATTTTTCAAATTGACATGATCAATGATCCATTTAATCATCATTTCACATGGAAAGATAGTAGATCTAGAAACCACATTATGCAAGTGTGAACTTTGAATGTTGGAGTACACACTAGTATCCTTATCTTCATCAACAGCTGTATCCATTACTATGTGTAAATGGGAATATTTCTCTTCTCTACAAATTTGAAAAATCTCACCCCATTGAGGGTACATAGACAATCCTATGTAACTAGAAGTGTCTAAGTAAATTGATCTCTTGGGATCTTTGGGATCTGTTTCCATTGATGTAATATCTTCCTTGAATTTCTTTTTTTAAACTTTGGATTTTGTCTTGTTTCTCTTAGGAGGCATATAGAGAGTCTTGCATGTCACTCATTGGAACAACATAGCACATTATAGATGTTAGATAAGAAAGAAAGGTTCTCTGGAAGGGATGTATCATTCAAATATGTTATGGTTTTTGTTTTCAATGCGATGAGTTCAACATTGTACCTCCAGATTCTAGTTTATGTATCCAACAAAAGAAGTTGAAATTTGAATAAAGACCTACCCTTATTTCAATTGAATCCTCTATAAATGGTTTAACAAATTTTAGGCTCTAAACAATTGATCGCAGACTTCCAAATTTGGGAATTGTGTCTAGATTGAGATTCGAATTGAAACAAGCATAAAAAACTATTCCTAAAGTTTCAAAGGTTGATTGATGGGGCATCTCCTTTGAAAGAAAGACTACTACTGCATGAATCATGTGAGATTACATTTTCAAATTGAGATTGAATGACTTAGTGGAATGGAAAAATGATGCAGGAGCATCGCAAGCCAGCGAAGCAAGCACAAAAGTGGAGGACAGTTGGATATGTACCAGCACACATTTTGAAGGCATTTTGAATTTGAAAAGATGAAACATTAATGTAATAGCTGGAGGGACGTAATTGCCCTTAAATGTTTTTGAGATTGTAACGTAGGTCTTGAGCGTATCTCTCATCTGTCGGTTGGAGACATTTATTGTATTAAATGTAAAGTAAATGTAGGCTTTAATTTCGATTAGATATCTTAGAGTGTAGGAGGGAAAACTCTAGAAATATCCCTCGCATGTAGGGTATTGTATCATTGTTCCCATTTTAAGAGTTAGAGTGTTGTAGAGCAAGAGAATAGGAGAACATAACAAAAACTTGTATAAGAAGATAGTTGTTGCTATTGAACCCGTGTATAGAAGCACTGGAATTAATATGAGAAGTATTTAATTCAGTTTCATGGTGTTTATGAATTCTGTTTACATCTATTGAATGGTATGTTTACAGTTAATTTCAGTCTCTGTTATGCATTTGTTTCAATGTTGTGTGTATGCATGATTTCATGTTGAATGTATGAAGTCTGTGAGAGGGAGGGAATGGGTTTCAATTGTTTGTCATCTTGAGAAATTCCTGCAAGGAGTGTAGAGAAATTCCGCAAGGAGTGCGTTGAAAAGACTCTGAGTGTCATCTCAGAAAATATCAGGAGGGGTACCATTGTTCTCATATCAGTATAAGTGTAGGTATAACACAGAGTCATGCAAGGTGTGCGCATTCCAGTTGAAGTTTTAGAATTTTCCAACCCAAGTGAGTGGTGGAAGTATTTCTGTTGCAAGGAGTGCATATAAGAGGAAGACATCAGATAATCAGTGATTATCATGAAGGCTGAAAAGAGTGCGCACAAGAATCCCTTGGAATCTGTGAGTTTACATCTAGAACCAAGATCAAGAGGGATAGAGACCTTGAAGGATTTGAAGGAAAGGTGAGAGGTGAATTCGACTCACAAAATCAAGTTCAAGAGAGAAGATGTCAGGTTATTTGGCTAGGAGTTATCAAGAAGTTGAACGAACAGTTGAAGTTTCTCTGAGGGAGAACTACTTATTTCTTGTGGACCGTTGGATCTTGCAAATCAGCGGAAGGGTTAAGGAGAGATTCCTTAAGAATTTGGAAGCTCAGGAGGCAGAATAATAGTCAGATCTGGATCAACAAGAGTCGCTAATCTCATTCTTGAATTTCGTCATTTCGGAATTCGAGGCTGTGGAGAAAGTTGTGATGAGAAGGAAAGAATTGTGAAATTCAAACAAGATCTGGACCGTCAGATCATGGAAGGATCTGGACCGTCGATCTGTAGCAAATAAGTCGCAAATTCAGACTTCGAGGAAAAGGAGGAGCATTGCATCGTGAACTCTCAAATCGTGAAACTATGACGTGCTCGGAGGTGGACCCCAGGACATGATTGAGGTCATATGGTTAAGGCATAAGGAAGGAGTTGAGGACCCGTTAGCCCATTTCAGGGTTTCAGGGACTCACAATAGGGATCGTGAAGTCAAAAAATATAAAATACCTTTTTGGGTTAAGCCAGTGGTCGTGCCAGCAGTCACGTGGGTAAGAGTTTGTGCCTAGTGCTTGTTCACACAAGTGTAACTCCTAAGAACGACCTATGGTTACAAGTGTGAAGATTCCAGCCGGGAATCAAAAATTCATTTCTACTTAAAGGGAGATTAAGAACGATCCTTAGACCGGGAGGTCAAGCAGAACCTATTGAGGTAGGGGTGTTGCATCAGGTGGTATCAGAGCATAGATTTTGAATTTTTGTAGCAAGAGCAGATTTAAACAATCAAGTAGAACATGCTGAGGTAGGGATGCTACGTCAGGTGGTATCAGAGAAAATATTTTGAATTTTTATAGCGAGAGAAGATTTAAACAATGTCGCCCAGAAGACATCAAGAGAGACCAATGCTTGATCTAGTTGTGGAGAGGGAAATGAGAGAACTTTGTGCTCGATTAGATGCTATGGAAATAGCACAAAAATGGACAGTTGATGTTGGAGATGTCAGTGAATCCAAAAATGAGAATGAAGCTAGACCCGATGAAGAGGAAGTTGCAGTTGAAGATGTTACAGAAGAACATCTATTCAGAGTTGTTGCAAGAATAGGGACCAGGGAAAAAATGGGCATCCTGATGTATGAAGGAAATTTAGACATTGAGGATTTGCTAGATTGGTTTAGAGATCTGGATAAGTACTTTGATTACGAAGATATCGAAGAAGATAAGAAATTTAAACATGTTGTCACTAGACTAAAAGAACATGCAACACTGTGGTGGGATGAACCGCAGGATGACAGGCATTGCAAAGGCAAGCAAAGAATCAAAGGATGGGATAGGATGGTAGCAAATATGAAAGCCAAATTCATACCCAGGGACTATCAAATTAATATGTTTCGAAGAATGCATAATTTGAGACAGAAGGGGATGACAATGAAGGAATACACTGAGGAGTTTTACAGACTCAAAATTAGAGTTGGTCATCATGAGAATGATGATGAAAAGGTTGTCAAATATATGAATGGTCTGATATATGACATTCAAGATGAGATGAGCATGGTGACAATCATAAATGTAGAAGATGATTATCAGGTTGCTCTGAAGGCTAAAGAAAAATTGGTCTGAAAGCAAGGTCAAAGGGGCAGAGGTAGAAGTCAAAGAAGAGGCAAAGAAATTTCCCAGGACAGAGTACAGAATCCCAAGGATGAAGAAAATAAACCCCATAATCACCTAGAAAGAGGAGGAAGTTCACAGGGAAGACAATATGTCGATAGGAACACTTTTCCTCGATCCAGAGGAAGAGGAAGAGACAGAGGAGGCGAAATAAAGTGTTTTCTCTATGGAAATATCAGACACAAATATTTTGAATGCCCTGATAGAAAGAGAGATGGAGGAGGCGAAGCTCACATTTCATAAGCACAAAGGCGAAATGTTGAGGCAAAAGATGCAGAAGGTGAAAGATCCGTAATGATGAGGAAAATTCTCTTGAAACCAGAGAAAGAGGTGGAGAATCCAATCCAAAGGAGAAGTTTGTTCATAACTGCTTGAAAGACCAAGGATAGGGTATGCAAAGTGATAGTGGATAGTGGAATCACAAATAATCAAGTATCCACAGAGATGTTGGAGAAGATGGAATTGGAGACAGTTGCACATCTGAGCCCATACAAGGTTTCGTGGTTGCAAAAAAAACATCAGGTAACTGTCACTAAATAGTGTTTAGTTGAATTTAAGATAGGGGGATACAAAGATGAGATTTTATGTGATGTTATTCCCATGGATGTCTTTCATCTTTTGTTGGGGAGGCCATGGCAATATGACAGGAATGTTGTTCATGATGGGAGAAAGAACACCTATACCTTGGAGAAGAATGGTAGGACACATATGTTTCTTCTGATTGAAGACAAGAAGGTGAAAGCAGAAGCAAGCAATACTATACTTCTCATGAGTGGGAAGGAACTTCTGGATGAATTCAGGAAAGAAGAAGACATGCAGTTTGTTGTGGTGAGAAAACCTAGAGTCATTTTGACCAGTACTTCGATAGATGATCTACCTGAGGAAATTCAAGAAATGCTTGAGAATTTTGTTGATATAGTGGTGGATTATTTACCTTGTTCGTTACCGCCCATTAGGAGTATAAGCCATCACATTGATCTTATACCAAGAGCAAGTTTGCAAAACAAAGCATCGTACAAACTGACGATGCAGGAGAATGAAGAAGTCAAGAAGCAAGTCCAAGATTTGATGGACAAGGGGTTAATTAGAGAAAGCTTGAGTACAAACGTTGTACCAATAGTGTTAAGTCTGAATAAATATGGTGGATGGAGAATGTGTACAGACTCGAGGGATATAAACAAAATCACCATCAGGTATAGATTTTCTTTATCGAGGATGGATGACTTGATGGATTGCATGAGTGGAGCAAAGTTTTTTTCAAAAATTGATTTGAAAAGTGGATATCATCAGATTAGAATGAGGGAAGGTGATGAATGGAAGACATCATTCAAGACGAATGAAGGGTTATATGAATGTCTTGTCATGTTGTTTGGTTTAACGAATGCGCCAAGTACTTTTATGAGATTGATGAATGGAGTCTTGAAAGATTTCATTGGAATTTTTGTAATTGTGTATCTTGATGATATACTGATCTTCAGTAAGACTGAGGAAGAACATTTGAGACATTTAACTCTAGTGATGAGGAGGTTGCAGCAAGAGAAGTTGTTGATAAATCTGAAGAAGTCATCTTTCATGAATAAAGAACTCATTTATTTGGGGTTTGTGATCTCTTCGAATGAGTTGAAGATGGATCGGGAAAAAGTAAAAGCAATCAAAGAATGGCCATCATTGAGGAATATCTTTGAAGCCAAAAGCTTCCATGGACTAGCTGGTTTTTACAGGAAGTTCATCAGAAATTTTAGTGGAATTTTTGCAACAATAATGGACACAGTCAAGAAAAGACATAAACCTTTTCATTGGACAGAGGAAGCAGAGAAAAGTTTTAAGTTGTTGAAGGAGAAGATAATTGAACAACCAGTTCTAGTTTTTCCAGACTTCGGTAAAACATTTCAAGTGAGATGTGACACAAGTGGATTCACAATTGGAGCATTCTTAAGTCAAGACAATAGACCGATTGCATAATTTAGTGAGAAGTTGAATGAGGCCAAGATGAAATATTCCACGTATGATAAAGATTTTTATGCAGTCATACAAATGCTGAAGAAATGGAGGCATTACTTGGTTCTGAAAGAGTTCATTTTGTATAGCGATAACCATGCTTTACAATTCGTAACCAGATAGGAGAAAATGAACCAGAAACATGCAAAATGGGTTGAATTTATGCAGAACTTTACTTTTTTTATAAAGCACATTTCTGGAACTACTAACAAGGTTGTTGAACTTTTGTTATAAGGAGTTTTGTGTGAAGACCTTAGGTTTTGATAGCCTTAAGGAAATGTACAGAGATGATTCAAATTTTAAGGACACCTATGAAGCATGTGAGAATCTTGTTCTGAGAGACAGAAGCCAATGGATTGAATACTTAATCCAGGATGGATTATTATTCAAAGGAAATCAGTTGTGTATCTCGAAGAGTTCTATGAGAGAAAACCTTGTAAAGGAAAAACATAGTGGGGGATTGGCTAGACATTTCGGCCATGACAAGACATTTGCCCAGCTGAACAGTTTATATTATTGGCCAGGGATGAGGGAAGATGTCAATAAATTTGTCAACAAATGTAGAATTTTCCAGCACGCAAAGGGGAAAAGACAGAATACAGGATTATATCAACCATTGCCAGTACTAGAGAGGCCATGGGACACGGTAAGCATGGATTTTGTGTTAGGACTACCGAGGACACATAGATGTTGTGATTCCATATTTGTGGTAGTCGACAGATTCTCAAAAATGACACATTTCATTCCATGTCAGAAAACCAGTGATGCAATGCACATTGCAAATTTGTTTTTCAAATAATTTGTTCGACTTCATGGTTTACCCAAGAGTATTGTTTCAGATAGGGATACCAAATTTGTTGGTCATTTATAGAGGACACTGTGGAACAAGCTGGGAACAGATTTATCTTTTAGCTCAGCATATCACCCTCAAACGGATGGATAGACTGAGGTAGTAAATCGAAGTTTAGGGGATTTGTTGATGAGTTTAGTAGTTGAACATCATAATTAGTGGGATCAGATTATGCCGCAAGTGGAATTTTCATATAATGATTCACCTAATAGAAGCACAGGATAGAGTCCATTCCAAATAATGTATGGAATGAATTCGAGAGGAGTATATGAGTTGAGGGACTTATAACATAATGATTTTAGAAGTGCAAGAGCGGAAGATTTTGCAACAGAGATGCAAGAGCTTCATAGCAAGATTAAAAAACGGTTGCAGAATTCTAACCAAGAATATAAGCGCAGAATCGATCAGCACAGAAGAAAGCTTCAATTTGAAGTGGGATATTTATTTTTAGCACATCTGAGAAAAGAAAGGTTCCCAAGGGGAACGTATAATAAACTGAAGATGAAAAATATAGGGTTGTGTAATATTATGAGATAATTTGAGCCAAATGCTTATGAGATAGAATTGACAGATGATGTGGGAATATCACCCATATTCAATGTAGTTGATCTGTATCCTTACAGAGCAGATGAAATAGAGGGATCAGAGGATTAGAAGGAAGTTCAATGGGTCAAACAGATGCTTGTAGTTGAAAAGCCACAGATGGAAAAGATCATTGATCAGAGAATTAGCAAAAAGACCCAGAGAAAGACATATTTTGAGTACTTGATCAAATGGAAAGGACACCTGATTGAGGATGCCAGTTGGGAAAGTGAAGCAAATATCCCAAAACATGGACAAATGGTGCAGGAGCTCATGAACAAGAGTTCATGAATTTTTTAGCTAAAGGAGTATGATGCAGGAGCATCGCAAGCCAGTGAAGCAAGCACAAAAGTGGAGGACAGTTGGATATGCACCAGCGCACATTTTGAAGGCATTTTGAATTTGAAAAGATGAAACATTAATGTAATAGTTGGAGGGATGTAATTGCCCTTAAATGTTTTTGGGATTGTAACACAGATCTTAAGCGTGGCTCTCATCTGTCGGTTGGAGACATTTATTTTATTAAATGTAAAGTAAATCTAGGATTTAATTTCGATTAGATAGCTTAGAGTGTAGGAGGGAAAACTCTAGAAATCTCCCTCGTATGTAGTGTATTGTATCATTGTTCCCATTTTAAGATTTAGAGTGTTGTAGAGAAAGAGAATAGGAGAACATAACAGAAATTTGTATAAGAAGATAGTTGTTTCTATTGAACCCATGTACAGAAGCACTGTAATTAATATGAGAAGGCTTTAATTCAGTTTCATGGTATTTATGAATTTTGTTTACATCTATTGAATGGTATGTTTATAGTTAATTTCAGTCTCTATTATGCATTTGTTTCATTGTTGTGTGTATGCATGATTTCATGTTGAATGTGTGAAGTCTATGAGAGGGAGAGAATGAGTTTCAATTGTTTCTCATCTTGAGAAATTCCTACAAGAAGTGCAAAGAAAGTCCGCAAGGAGTGCGTTGAAAAGACTCTGAGTTTCATCTCAGAAAATCTCAGGAGGGATACCATTTTTCTCATATTGGTAGAAGTGCATGTATAGCACAGAGTCCTGCAAGGTGTGTGCAGGCCAATTGAAGTTTTAGAATTTTCCAACCCAAGCGAGTGGTGGAAGGATTTTTGTTGCAAGGAGTGCACAAAAGAGGAAGACATCGGATAATCAGTGATTATCGTGAAGGCCACAAAGAGTGCACGCAAGAATTCCTTGGAATTTGTGAGTTTGCAGCTAGAACCAAGCTCAAGAGGGATCAAGACCTTGAAGGATTCGAAGGAAAGGTGAGAGGTGAAGTCGACTCACAGAATCAAGTTCATGAGAGAAGACGCCAAGTTATTTGGCCAAGAGTTATCAAGAAGTTGAACGGATGATTGAAGTTTCTCTGAGGGAGAACTATCGATTTCTCATGGACTGTTGGATCGAGCAGATCAGTGGAAGGGTTAAGGAGAGAGTACTTAAGCATTCAAAATCTCAGGAGGGAGAATAGTCATCAGATCTGGATCAACAAGAGTCGTTGATCTCGTGCTTGAATTTTGTCATTTCGGAATTCGGGGGTGTGGAGAAAGTTCTGACGAGAAGGCAAGAATCACGAAATCCTGATTCACGAAATTCTGACAGGATCTGGATCGTCAGATCATGGAAGGATCTAGACCATCAATCCATAGCAAAGAAGTTATGAATTTGGACTTCGGGGAAAAGGAGGAGCGTTGCATCATGAACTCCCGAATCATGAAACTTCGATGCACTCGGAGGTGGACCCCAGGACATGACTAAGGTCATATGGTTAAGGCATAAGGGAGGAGTTGATGACCCATTAGCCCATTTCGGGGTTTCGGGGATTGAAGGAGTCAAAGGGACTCACAACAGGGATCGCGAAGTCACGAAATCTGAAATACCTTTTTGGTTTAAGTCAGTGGTCGTGCCAGCAGTCTCGTGGGTAAGAGTCTGTGCCTAGTGCTTGTTCACGCAGGTGTAACTCCTAAGAAGGACATGTGGTTACAAGTGTGAAGATTCCATCTGGGAATCAAAGAGTCATTTCAACTCAAAGGGATATTAAGAATGATCCTTAGACCAGAAGGTTAAAAAGAACCTACTGAGGTAGGGGTGTTGCGTAAAAAAACAACTCAAAATTTAGTAGTTGGGGAAAGACAATAGATATTTCATTCGAAAAAACATCGATTGACTCACTAGATAACTACCTTATAAGATATACACATTCAACATCAAAAGGTAGTTACCTCAAGTGAAAAATATTGTATAGAAAAAGGGTTTTAGCATGCCTGCTTATCATATGTGGTGAATGTTTCAATGAACCACACAGATGATGTCTTATATATGAGATCATTAAAGGTGTTCGAACATTGGTCAAACATTTGTAACTCTAGTACTAACTCTAGTTTTGCTTCTCGTCCATAGTAATCCAAATTATAATTATGAATTAATATGAATGATATATGTTATAAATAAATAATGGAGACCTAACTTTCAACATTGAATTCATTGAATTCAATCTTTGGGAAAGGACATTTGAATGCATATGAAATATTTGATAAAATTGAATAATTGCGATGACATTAATTTTGTATTAATTGGAAAGATCACACATATATTTTGGCATTAAATATCAATGATCAAAGTGAAGGGAATATTGAAGATTCATTGGGTAGGTTAAAAATAAGAGACATTTGAATGTTTTAAATTCCCCAATGAACTATCGGGGGACTTCAAAAGATGTACAAGCAATCTTTGGAAATGACCCATTGAACCATCGGGTCATTCCAAAAAATGTTTGAAATGAGACTTTGAAAGTTCCCTGATGAACCATTAGGATGATCTGTAAGGTGCAATATTGGAATATTGAAATCCTCACGATGAACTGTCATGAGACTAAGGAAGATCATCTGAATGATTTTTAAAGTATCCTGGTGGACCATTGGGCAATTTCAAAAGTTTGAATGATTTCTTTTGAAGCCTCTCGATGAACCATCAAGATATTTGAAAATATGGAAAAGAAACATCTTTTAATGAAGCCTGATGAACTATACATACAACTAAAAATATCCCACATTCAAAATATTTGAAACTTCCCAAAAGACTATAAGAAGTCTTTTCAATATGTGATATGTGAAGGTTCTTTTTAAACATCTCAATGCACTATCAAGGACCTTTAGAAGAAGCCTTTGGATCCCTATCGATGAATTATAGGGAGATGTCAAAAGATAATCTCACTTGAAATTTCAAATCACCCCGATGGACCATTAGGAAGGTTCGAAAGATGCTAAAATGGCATCATTCAAATCATACCAATGAACTGTCAAAGATCATCAAAGATGAAATATTCAAAAGTTTCAAGTCACTAATGAACCATCAGGGGTCTCCAAAAGATGTTTAGAATACATATTTTTCCAAATTTATGATGGAGTATTGGGATGATCTTAAAGATTTTCATTTTTTAAAAATTGAAGTTCCCTGAGGAACTATTGGGATCCTTCAAAAGATAGAAATCGTGGATCTTTTGGGGAGTCCCAATAATCTATCAAGATACTTTTAAAAGACTAATTAAAAAAGGGACATAACCTAAAAATTTATCAATTTTGAGCATGGTCTTTGAAAGCCATGTCCATTTAAAATAAACATAAGGTCTCCAATTCATGATGCGTAAGGGAACCAAGAATATTTGTATACAAATAAATAGAATAACTTAGAAGCTAGGTTCAAAACAATTGAAGTCTTCTATAGAGATTAAGAATGCCATTATCCATATTCTCTCCAAGATCTCACCAGATGCAAACATAAGTAGTCCCCCATGAGATGAAAAGCAAAATTTTAAAATAAAAAGGGGGTGTTCCCAAGTCCCTAGACTTGGGGCTAGTTAAGTGTAACAAACAATTAGGATGTTGCCTAATTTTTTTATTTTCTAAGGACTATAATCTACTTAGACATTCAACTCTAGTACCAAGCATTCAATATAAGAATTCAGTAAGACCATAAACAACAATATAATCCAGAACTAGAATCACCATAATATGTATATAAATTCCAGTGAGTACACAAGATAAAGGGGCATGCCATGGACCCATAAAGAATATATAACTATAGCATCAATCCAAATAAACATCAATGCATAAATTAAAAACTTAAATGCATAGTAATTGTAACTTTTAGATCACATAAGTACAATTGTTAACCCAACCATGCTTTAGATCCCATAAACCAGTCTTCGATGAATTCCCATGGACCAATTTTCAATCAACAAGGGGGGAATCACACCAAGGGTCGATTCCCCCCCTTCCAAACCAATAAAACCACTTTTGTAGTTTTTTCCCCTTGAGCATGACTATACTCAATGAGGTGAGAAAGTTTAGGAAACATGACCACTCTTTGTACAAATAACTCATTACCATACCCATATGCTATGGGGTGTAGGGATATTACTACCATTCTCACCTGTGGTGATAACAACCACACTCAATAGTGGTATCCTTTACAACTAACTCACACATTTCCCAAAGTATTTTCATAAATTAGATTCTCGGTTGATTAATATCAATGTGGTGGAGAGGCCCTTGGACCTACATCACTACCAAAACCCATGGGATTATGGCATGCAAGGATCGCATACCACCTTTAGCCCTTGGTGATCATAACCACACTTGGTAGTGGAACCTCTCAAGTAATGATATTACTACCACCTTAAACACCTATTAACCACAACCACACTTGGTAGTGACATCTTTCTCTATAAAGATCTTACTACCACCTTCAGCCCTTAATAATCGCAATCACACTTAGCAATGGCATCCTACAAATTTGGACCCAAAATGGTACAAGAAGCTAGGGAAAAACTAATATTAAGCACCCCTTAGTGATTCAAGCACACTCCTAGCCCCTTAGTCCACACAGATAAAGCTAGGGTAACCAATAATTCTGCTCAACCAAGTACATAACCCAAAATCACAAGCTCTAGCCTAACAATGGTAAAATCATAGAACATTTCTTCATGAACCAAATAGCCTCATCAATGGGAAAGTAGCCTCTTTTATAATCCATATCAATGTAACATCTTCCTAATATTTGTCTCTTGGCCTTCCCTCATCTCATGCAAGGGAGAAATTGGTGTTGAGGTTGAATTTACAAGTGTCAAGAATAGGGTAAAAGTAAGTTAGAACCCTTTTCCCTTTTTACTCAAGTTAATGTGGAGGTCATTTCACAATTATTTTCCCATTTCCCTGGCTTCCTAGGCACTAGGAATAATGGTCATTCTCATTGAGTCACAAGTCCTTCCCTTGAATGCATTTCCCCATCTTTCCATTGGTGTCTCAATCTATAATAGATTAGTCTTTCCAAAATACTAATGTATATGTAACACTATCGTCACAAATCAATAACATAATAACATGAAGCACATCAATAACAAGTGTATATAATGTCAACAATATCATCACAAGGACCAATCATAAGTTCAATTTTTATTTGCAAATATGTTTGAAAATTCAAACAACTAGTAGTTTTAATTTTTGTTCTATTTGTAGATATGGTTAGAAGTTGAAGGACTCATAGTCCAAGGGAATATTTTAGCTATCTTATTTTTGTATATATAAGTATGTTTAATGTATGAAATAGAAGTAGTGTTGTGGTTTATCATACACATTTTTGTTTCTTATGCAAGTTTTGGTTGCATGTTTTTCATATTACCTAATATCATGTCAGAGCCATATAGCTTGCATCTTTGAAATCTTTCAATTAGTGCATCTCTTGATTTAATTTTTATATATTAGGTTCAATAATTTTAATTAATAACTATTGCTTGAGGGGGAAATATTGAAGGACAATTGTTCTCTTTTCTCCTAGCTTCCGTTGTGGGTCTTACGAATAAATGTTCCCTAATAAACAAGTTATAGTGTTTGCAGTTAAGGTGAGGAAGTTGGTCAGGCATTCGCTCATAGTTGCCATTTTTTATATGGAACCTTACTGTACGTTGCCTTAAATTACTTTGAAAAAATAAAACGTTGTAATGCAATGATTGCCATCATCACTTATTTTAAATTATTTTGTTGCATCTTTTCAATATTAATATATTTATCAATGACTATCATACTGATATTATGCATTTAAATACAAACATAAAATGTTAAGTACATTAATCTTATATTTAGATATACCATATATAAATCATTTAATTCAAAATATTGAAATCTGACTACACATTATAACAATTCAATATTGACATTTTTGGAATCAAAATTCACAATTTCAAAATTGAAATTGGCACTTTTGGATTTAATAATCAAAATTCACACTTTCAAAAACCAATATCCACACTTTCATTATCCAATTTTGCACTTTAGAAATATTGAAATTGTTAGTGACCCTCCATAACTAGAACATTTTTAAGCTAGAAAATATTAGTGTCCTAGACATGAATTATGTGTGGAAGCAAGGCTGGAAATCTACAATCCAAAATCTAGAAGGAAAGCAAGTTGAAGAATGGAACTAGTTCATTCATAGTATGAAACAAAGTTCCATAAAATTAAAGGAGGATGAAAATTAATTGAAATGGTTAAAGCACAAAAATTTGGGGGTTTACTCAACTAAATTAGGATATGTAGCAAAAATGGAAGAGGAAGAAGAAGGGAATAACAATTAATGTAGGTGGGGGGGAATCACTAATTTAGGATGTCCTCTCAAAAGTTAGGATGTTTAGTAAAATCCTTACTTGGGGTAATGGTAAAAATAGAAACAATCATGGGCCAATATGGTGTAATAATGTTTAAAAAAAAATGGAGAATCAATAAACCCATTGCAAAAGAGGTGTGTGATGAAGCAATTATAGGCACAAAATTGGAGACCAGGGTTGTCAGAGGTTACCAACAAAGATACCATTGTAGTCTAGCAGTGCTAGAATATTCATCCTTTCGCAAGGGAAGGAGGTCTCACTTGAAGTGCAGTTGAGACTTGTGTGAGGTGAAGCGAATCAAAGAGGATGCATCACTAGGTCTGACGCAACCTAGTGTAGATTCATACTTTAACATATAAAGAATTATATTACCAATTGTTTAAATCAACATAAACATCAGATTAACCAAGTTTCACAACATACATACAAGTCCATACATCATAGATAATGGTTAAATACCAAATATATAGTACAAAAGTAATTGCGTAATGAAGAACCTACAAAGTCATACACATCATAACCAAAATTTTAGGGCCTAGATGATCTCTTATATTATCAATATCTCAGACTTCATGATCCCATGAGTATATCTTTCTATCATAGCTTATACATCACACTACATGTTCCAATACCCTCTATAGACTCTATTTCTACTATGAAAGCACAGTTATTCCAACAAAACCCATTACAGTAACTTATCACACCAGACCCAATAGTAGAAATGGTGATAGCTTGATAACATAGGAAAACCAACAATAATACTAGCAACAATAATCTAACAGTGCACAATATGACCAAAAACCAACCAACCAACCAACCCTTTCCCATTACATATTCCCATATTTCTAGTTTTCCCTCAGGTGCTTCTTGACTTCTTGATTCCACTATTGTATTTTCTTGATTTTGTGGAACATTGATTTTCCCGCTTTCTCTTTGCATGTACTTGAAGATTATATCTCTTTCCACTTTCTCGTCAAGGTGGTGCATGATCTATTTTCACTGTTGGAACTCTTGCAATTATCTTTCCACTCATCCTAGTTGTTTTTCACTACTTCTAATCTTTCATTGCTTGGCTGCACTTTCCACAAAACTTTAGGATTTCTCAAAATCAAGTTCTCTTCAAAACCGAAGGGCCCAGTAGGCCTCAACCATAACCTTTGAATTTTCCCAGGTCAACCTTCTATCTCTTTCTCCTAACCTTCTCCAAGCGGAGGGCCCAACTCCAGTAAAATGGTGAGAGCATGCTCGTGGAAACCGTTATAGTGCTCAACATGGTCAGTTTTGTAGCCAACAAAAGTAGTCCATTTTGTGTCGGTAATGGAATCAAGTTGTTGCATCAAGATATATTATGCTTGCACTATGGGCCAGAAGTTTTGAATCTCTTTCTTTGCAACCCTGGTGGATTCATCTAGTGCATCCAACTGTTCATCTAGCCCTGGCTGAATGCACTGATTTCGCAGCGCCAGAGTTAGGGTTTGGGAAAAGCTTGTATGAAAGAGTGATGCAGAGGCCAAGGATCATAAGACAGGTTAATTCAAGTCCAGGAACAATTATGGTTTCAATAGATAAGCTGCAGAGCAATGGGAGAAGGTTTGGAGCTCAACTATAGGTCTGTTAGAGAGTTCGCAACGCCATAAAAGAAAAACCACTAACCCCATTTCCGGACTTTAAAACAAGGTGGGAAGGCTCATGAAGTACCTAGTAGCTTGGAGAAGGAGGTTAATGTCTTTAGATCTGCTCAAGAGATCCTGCAATTAGCCTAACGGCCAAATCATCCCCTACAGCCAGTTCGCAACGAAGTTCATAACGCATGTCTATAACACCAGTTCGCAGCACCAAGATGGAGGATGTTTTTCACACTTGGAGAAAACGATTAAGACATCCATAAAAATTGATCCCTAAATATTAATTTAAAATTCAACACTGAAATCAAGGAGATCTCCCATGACATGACCTTTAAAAAGCAATGATGATAATAAATGTGACATGTACTTTGAAAGGTGTTGCGAACTCTCCTAGTGAGTTGGCAGGGTACAACTCAGATTAGATATGACACTTTAATGAGATGAGTGACAAGAGGATAGGGTCAGAATAAAACATGTAGAAGGTGACATGTCAGGGTCATAATGACAAACTTGAAAGATGTGACTCAATGACCTTTAACCAAAACCAAACTTAATCATAATTTATTCATGCCCAAAAATGAAAAATTGCTATGAGAAAAGGGACCTAAAACCTATAACCTAAGGTAAAACCATGACTCAAAATCAAACTAAAGACTTTTATTGACCCATGACAATCTATGTGATAACATTGGCTCCACAGGGGATGGCATGCTCCCTTCGAGCTGCCAAGAACAAGCAGTTTCAATGTCTTATCCAAGGTCTATGGGGTCATTATTCAAGAGAAACAAAAACAAACTAAAACTGATATTTACAATGGAAAGGAAATCCACTCATGGCTTTATGAAAATAATTTCTTCAGAAAATGCCCATTAACTGGGCCACCAAAAAGCTCAGAGTCTTCCAAGTTTTGCAGATTATAAGTGTTATTTTGAAAAACCTTAGAAATCTTGAAAGGACCAATCCACAAGGCTTCGAATTTACCATGTTTTCCTTTGTGCATCCCACTTGAGAACCAGGTCTCCCAGCTGGAAATATTCTTTGTTTACCTTTTTGTCAAAATCTTGCTTGATCTTCTGTTGATGACTCTACACTTTATCAAGGAGTTGCTCCCTGGTTTGTTGCACTTCTACTAGTTGATGCATCCTTTTGAACATATCATCTGGTTCTCCTTGTTGATCTTGTAAGAACGTTTCCATAGGTAATGCAAGTTGAGAAGGAAAGGAAGCCTTAGTTCCATAGACCAACTGAAAAGGGGTGATACCAATTGATCTCTTGGTGGTTACTCTATCTGCCCAGAGAGCAAATTTCAACTTTGAATCCCAATAGTTTTGGTTATCTTCCAATAGTTTTTTTATGATATTTACTAGAATTTTGTTAGAGGACTCTTCCAAGCCATTACCTTGAGGGTAATAAGGAGTAGAATGAATGAGTTGGACGTCACATAACTTGACCAGGGGTTCAGCCTTAAAAGCTACAACATTATCAGTCATAATCTTGTTAGGACATCCAAACCTTGACAAAAGGTCTTCCAGGAAGACAATAACTAATTTATGTGTTGCATTTCTTGTAGGAATGCATTCTATTCACTTGGTGAAATAATCAGTGGCAGTTAGTATCCAACGATGTTGGCCACTTGAAGCTGGATGGATTTCTCTCATGAAATCCAATCCCCATTGCTAGAAACGACCATATGCCATTATGCATTTCAGAGGTAGGGATTTTAGTTTTTTCTTGCCTGAGAACTTATGACATTTATCACAGGCCCTGATCTTTGCATATACATTGGTGAATAGACTAGGCCAAAAGTACCCATCTCGGAGTATTTTATATGTTGTGGTCCTCCAAAAATGATGGCCTCCACACAGGATATCATGAAAGTCATACATGGTTTTCTTTGCCTCATCTGGCTCTAAGCATCTTAGAAGAACCCCAACAGGATCCTTCCAATACAAAACATGATCAACAATGCATTATCTGATTGATTTGAGTTTTAAATCTCACACCTTAGTCTTGTCAAATCCAGGTGGGGGCTGCAATGTCTACAAGAAATGTATAAGGTGCTTGTACCAATTACACTCTGTCAATTTAGGACTGATTTGTGAGTTGTTGCTAGCAATATCAATCTGTTGATATACATCATCTGCATTCATGAAATTAACCCCGAGTGCTTTATAGTTTGATTCAGCTAACAACTTATCTAAACCTTGCCCTTTTACCGACTTATTAGGCTTAATTTCAAGGTCAAATTCTAGAATTTTGGCAATCCACTTACTCCTCTTTCCATCTATGTCAAGATGGATTAAGATTTCTTTCATAGAAGCTGAAGGGACATAGGAAATAATTCTAGATTTCAAAATATATACCCTGAAGGATTTGATGGATTTAACCAAAGAATAAGCCTACTTTTACATAATATCATACCTAACCTTTGCATCCCTTAATGCCATGTTGAAGAAAGAAATGGGATGCTCCATCCCATCTGTGTTTTTCTGAAGAAAAACATCAGCCAATGTGTCATCTGAGGCAAAAGAAAACATCAAAAATTATTCTGAATAATCGGGTTTGATAAGAACAGGTGATTTAGTCAATGCTTGTTTGATTTGATCAAAAAAATTGTGAGCTTCAAAAGTCCATTTTACCTCATTTCCCTTTCTTAGCATATATGTGATAAACTTAACCAATTCAACAAAGTTAGAGATTAATCTTCTCAAAAAGTTTATTTTACCCAGGAAAGACTGAATATCCTTCTTGGACCTAGGGAGAGATAGAGTTTTGATGGCCTCTACTCTACTTGGATCAATACTTACCCCCTCTGCTAAGACAATGTGCCCCAATAACTTACCCTTTTTCATAGCAAACAAAGACTTTTGGGATTGAGTGACAACCCAAACTTTCTACATTTCAGGAAAAAATTCTTCAAATTATGATATTGTTCCTTATCAAATCTTGAGAACACTGTAATGTCATCTAGATAGATGACCACAAATTTTTCATTTTCCCCAATGAAGGCAATATCCATTGCACATTGGAAGCTTGCTCCTGCATTCATGAGACCAAAGGGCATTTTGGCATACATGAATGTGTCCCAAGGAGTAGTGATAGTTTTTTTCTCTCTATCTTCAGGTAAAGCATAGATCTAATTGTAGCCTGAGAAGCCATCAATCATGGACATCCTTGCTGAACCATTCGCCCTTTGCAAAATATGTTCCATCTTAGGCAAGGGATAATTGTCTTTCTTGGAACTCATGCTTAGATTTCTGAAATCAACACAAAGTATGATTTCAACATTTGTTTTCCTTACATGGACTAGATTAGAAACCCACTCAAAGCACCTCAAAGGTATGATGATCTTAGCATCAAGGAACTTATTGACTTATTTTTCCATAATAGGCAGCAACATGGGGTTAATCTGTCTTAATTTATGCCTAAATGGTTTAGTATCATCTTTCAAAGGGATTTTGTGTTCGATGATGCTTGTATCATAAGTCTGTAGGTCCTCATATTTCCAAGAAAATATATCAAATAATTTCACAGATTCAGACCTTTGTTCCTTTGACAAACTGTTATACAAATTGACATATTTGGGGTTTTTCTCAGTACCTAAATTGCATTATGTCACATCAGCTTCTTCACTTGATCCCTTAGCCTTTACAACCACATCATTTCTATCAAACAGTCTCTCCAAAGGGACCAATCCTTTGGGAATATGGTTACTAGGCAATTGGACAATCTTGTGGTCTACAATTTTGTTCAAAAATATGTCAGCATGAGGGTTTTTCTCACTATCTTGATCTTGATCAATGTGAAGAGAAGAAAACTCTTCCATAGTTTCCAGAAATCTCTTAATCTCAAGATCATCCTCAAACACCTTCCAATGTTTGACATTGTCAGGTATAGAGGGTCTATACTTCACTTCTACATCATACTTGAGTTTTGGGGGTAATGGGATGTTGAAATTGCTAGCAGAAACAACCAAAGAATCAACCATAGCATTCTCTTCTCTAGGAATAAAAGAGATGTTAAAATCTAGGAAAAATTTATAAATGAGATCCCATACCTCATTTCTATAAATCCTCAACCTTGGATGCTTTGCTTGATATCGACTTCTTACTTGATGCACAATCAATTATGCATCCTTAAAAACTGATAACTCCTCAATTTTAATGTCTTTAGCTGCCATCAGCCCCAAAATGAGAGCCTCGTACTCTGCAACATTATTTGAACTTTCAAACTCCAACTTATAAGACAAGTATATGACTTCTTAAGAAGAAGAAATGAAAACCAATCCAACACCAACACTTTCTTTAGAAAAAGCCCCATCAAAATACATCTTCCAAACTTGGGTCACTTGAGGAGGTGTCTCACACATTGTTGGAGGTTGCTTTATTATTTCCAAGGGTGTCTAGGGAACATCATTAAGCTACAAAATACTGTAACCCAAATCAGTGTCAACTGCATAAATAGGATGGTTTGTGGGATTAGCTCCATCACTAATAATGTAGGCTAGTTGTGCTTCTTTGTACAGCCTTATGTGCTCACCTCCAAACATGGGAATAGTGGCATATGAGAGGTCCATCTGCAATTCTCTCCCCAATATTTTAATCCAAGACCTTGACAATAACATCCCAAACTTAGGGGGAACATCAGCCACTACAATATCCACGACCACACTCTTCATGGGCGGTTGAAATGATCAGGGGATCAAATTTTGCTCAATTTTCAAAGTGCTCGGAATGCGATGAAAACAATGCCATTGTGTTTGTCTCATCTTTCTGATTCCATTGGTATATTTACTTTCTCAAATGGAGTCCGTATGAAGGAGATATCGTGATCTGTTCGCCAAGCCAAACAGGCAAAAATTTTGGATGCTGACTGTACCTGTCTGTACAGTCTGTACAGTTCGTACGATGATGTGGCAGGACCGTACAGGTCGTACAGTGATGATGTGGCAGTTGGTTATTGGTTGGTTTTTGGCGTATTGGATGGTGACACGTGTTCGATGTATGGCGAGTAATATGAGGACACATGGCCCAATCCATGGGCGCCACATGTCCCCTTCATTTTGTTCATTGGTTATATAAAATTATATGGGGAGTCCGTGGGGTTCGACCCCCGGACCTCCCCCAACTTTAGCGACTTCATAACTCTCCGCTAGCCAAAGTACCGCCATATGTTCCTTGTTAACTATGTTGTAACACATATATTTAAAGTTGATATTTGTTTGAAAGGAAAGGGGGGTCGGGTCGGGGCTAAGCCCCGACCCGTGGACGCATTGTAACACATATGACCCGAATATATACGTATTGGCCCGACCGTTTGGCGTGCATTTTGCATTGCATTATATTGCAATGTATTGCAAATACATTGCATTTTATATATGGTATAACCGTGTGTTAAAACATGCACGCAGGATTTGAACCATACCCAAAGTTTAAATGTGCGTGTGGTTTGACCGGTGGTTTAACCGCGCGGGAGTTATACCGTTGGCACGGTTCAAACGAACTAACCACCTTTTTGCCCAGCCTTTGGTCGCATGCACCATACACCCAGGTGCCGAGGCAGTTAGGGGCTGGAGGCGCCTTAACCATCCTACGGTTTGCACCGTTGGCACGGTTGCACCCGGTGCCAGGTTTTTATGCTTTAAAGAGCGTGTGAGCCAGGTTCACTCAAGGGGGGTGCGAATTGTAGAACCAGAGACAGCAAGCTTGAAGAGGGAGACTTCCAGGAGGCCTAACTTCTTCATTTTTCGACCGATTGAGGTGCCGAAAGAGCCCAGACAG
>ML780894.1:428635-449850 GCA_009831015.1 Picea engelmannii | reverse complement strand
ATGTGTTTATGTTCAATGTTTATGCTATTGTCTATGTGTATTTTGCATAAGTAATCCTTAATTTATGTGTTGCAAATTGATCATGTTGCTTTAAACACATAACATTTCACTTGCAATAATTATTCAAGTTTTTCAAGTCTTCTTGGGTCACTTGAGGAGGTGTCTCACACATTGTTGGAGGTTGCTTTATGATTTCCAAGGGTGTCTGGGGAACATCAGTAAGCTACAAAATATTGGAACCCAAATCAGTGTCAACTGCATAAATAGGATGGTTTGTGGGATTAGCTCCATCACTAATAATATAGGCTAGTTGTGCTTCTTTGTACAGCCTTATGTGCTCACCTCCAAACATGGGAATAGTGGCATATGAGAGGTCCATCTACAATGCTCCCCCCAATATTTTAATCCAAGACCTTGACAATAACATCCCAAACTTAGGGGGAACATAATCCACTACAATATCCACGACCACACTCTTCATGGGCGGTTGAAACAAGGTAACAACCAAGTCTTTAATCACTCAAAGGAATTTCACCTTCCTAGATTCTAAAGAGTATAGATCATGATATGTTTTGGTAATTTCAAGACCAACTCAGCCATGACAATTTTAGGAATTAGATTATGTGATGCACCTAACTCCATCAAGAAATTATGCAAAATTTTATCATGAATATTCAATGAGGTATAAAAGGGAGGAGAGGAATCATCCCTATGTTCTACCAAGGGCCCCAATATGACTGTTGGTTTTTCATCTTGTAAATTGACCGAGTCTGTTGAATGTGAAGTAGTCTTAGGTTGCAACATTTTTGAAAGGTACCTCTTAAATTCTTCATTCTTGATCAACTCTAAAAATGGGATGGGAATATTAATTTTCTATATTTCATTTTCAAAGCTGAAGGAAGAAGGAGATTTCAGGATCTCTTTAATTTCTGGAACATGAGCCTTAATCACAGGTTGATTGTTTAGTTCCTCATTTTTTTCACTGGTTGTAGTCACTGTTTTAGTAGAATTTTTTGATTTCTTAGGTTGATTGGAAGTACTGGGATTTCCTTCCTTTTGTTTAGACCTCAAGTTGTACTTGTTTTGATTTTCTTTTATTTTCTCTTCTTTACTGAATTCATTTAATTGATTGTTCATAAGGGATTCTTCATAGGCAGACTGAGTTATATGAGGGGAGGTAGATGTGTCACCTAGATAGTGAATTCCTTGATTTGTTCCTTCATCCTCTCCTTCTTCATCATCAACCATGTTATTTTGAAGAGGAGGCTGGACCTTTTAGTCATCTCTATTCCTCTCATCTCTTTGAAGGATCTGAGGAGCATTATTTTGTCTTCTCAAATTTCCCATGTTTCCATTATCTTGTGTGTTTCTGTTAGTTTGTCTTCCCTCAAGTTTCATTTTTTCCATCTCTGTAGACAGTGATTTAACCAATGTAGACAATTCATCCACCTAAGGGTTGACATTAGAAGAATCAGAAGTTGAAGCCTCTGCTTTTTGTTTCCTTCTCTCTCTATCATATTTTCCTCTTAGTTTATCAGGTGCCAATATATTTTATTCCACCTCCAATGTTGCATCTTGCATATGAGATAAAGAGGTAGACCTTATCTCTCTCAACAAGAGGCAAAATTCAGGATCAAAGGCACTAGCATAAGTTATTTTGGCAGAGGTTTCAGTAGGTTTGATTTCTGTAGGAATTTTATTGTACATTTTATTAAACCTTTTGGAAAAATCTAAAACTGATTCCCCTTCTTTCCTCTTAAGTGGACCAAACTTTGTGATATAATACAAAAAAACTTTCTTGTCAACCCAATTCCTTAAAAATGCATCATCAAGGGCTTCAATCCTAGAAATTGATCCAAGAGATAAACCCCGAAACCATTTCTTGGCTTCACCATCAAGGTTTTGTACAAAAACTCTCATCCATACATCCTAATTTTCAATATTTAGATTATCAGCATAGCTATAAAAGGATGCAAGATGCTCCTCTGCAATTATGTCCTCTTCTCCTGTGAATTTGGGCATGTACTTAAGATAGTCTCCTACTGGGAGATAATTCATAGGCTAAGGTAGCACAAGAGGAGCATACCTAGAAGCCACTATAACATCCATCATATTTCTAGGAGGGTTTTCACCTACCATTTGATTATGAAGAGGAGGATTATAAAGTCTAGGAGAATTAAGGGGAGACTAGGTCTTGATTGGTACAACTACAGTCTGAATGATGGGTAGCTTAGGAGAAGGAAGAGTATAGGATGGGGAAGTTTCAATTTTAACAAACAGAGGTTGAGTCTTGGAAGAGGATGGTGGATATTCCAACGGAATTGAGGTTCCTGCTTCTTTGGTCACAACAAGTTTAAAAGAGGGAGAAGAAGGAGAACCTAGGGTGGGAAAATCCTCTAGACTCTCAAGTCTAAACCAACTTACAACATCAAGTGAGGGGAGCACTTCAAAATTTTCAAAAATTTCTTGTTTCAACTGGGGGGGAAGAGGAATACTCTACATGTAAATATCCAAGATTTAAATTTCTAGGAGTTTCAACAAAAGGTAAAAGAGGAGCACTAGATACATCTATTGGTTTTTTCAAAGTAGAATCAGCAAAATTTTCAGTAGTACCTGAAACATCAGTTGAAAAGCCTTCTTGAGAAGATTTTCCTTTCTTGATGATATTCTTTGGGTCACCTTCAGGTGTAGCTAGAGGTAGATGTGGATTATAACTTGTGTGTCTAGATTTTGGAGCCACAACTGAAACAACAAAGTCGCCAGGTGAAAAATGCAGTCTTCAATGTACTGATCATTGTGCACCCTCAAAATTTGTATCTTCTTTGTCGTTCGATCCCAGGGAAATGTTTTCAATACATTCCCTGGCAATGGTGCCAAGAATGTTAGCACTAAAATTCACACTTTGATTGCTAAAGTGTAAGCTCAACACCCATCAGTAGTTTTAGAGATAAATATTTTATGATGATGTCAAATGGAACAAAACTCAGGAAAAATAGTGAAAATCATAAAAGTTTCCAAAAAAGATGTATCAGCAAATGAGGTCTTGGATAAATTAGATCAGGGTTTTACATAATAAAATGGATAGATAGAAGACTTAATGAGAAGATGAAGATGTCTACCACTCATTTGAGGAAATACTAGCAGACAACTGAGGAAAATCTTTTGACATAATAACCTCTTTAACCTCTTTAATCAAAAGATAAACTCTAATAAAATCATAGAAACATCACAACAAAAACTCCATTACAATACATATACAATAAATCACACGAATCATTCAAATGACAGTAAATCAGAGTAAGATGAGATAAGATAATGGAAATAAATTGATTTCTTTTAATAAAAAAGTCTCAAGTCTGATACACAAAATCTAGAGATGGCTTTGTAACTTCACAAATTCAAAAAAGTATGAGTCTCATTACAATCCTTCGAACCCTTCAATGAGTTCCAAGCTCTTTCTTATAGCCTAGGCTGTCAATGACAACTTTATAATTTGAATTTAACTTATTTCCTAGGATTCCCACACCTAAAGGTGGAGTAACTATAGTTTTCAACAAAAAAGCAACAAACTGCAAAAAACTAGGAACACGCTCGTAACCTCTTTGATCCTATTAAATGTGCTTGATGAAGTGTGATTTGAGCACATTTTCCTTGGTCAAGTCTCCCTCTAGCCTTCAACTGAACTCCTAGCAGTTTCCATAACCTTATCTTCTTATTTGGAAATCATTTGTTCCTCCAAAACCTCCAGATCAGGAGTTTGCAGCACCAAACTATATCAACCAGTTCGCAGCACCAGGCACTGTGAACTTTCTTGTATCTTCTTTGTTTGTTGAAGAATGCATCAAAAACACTCCAAAATTGTCCCAAGTATCAACAACTACTATAATAATATATGATAGTGGTATAATATATAGGAGAGCTTAATACATCCTCAATTAAATCATGATTGTCTTCAAGTTAGAAAAATACCACAACAAAAAAACTGTCAAAAAAAGGTATGATTCAAGATGTCCATTTCTTTTACTTTCTAACTCTGGAGCTCCTCTAGGTGGCAGCTTTAGCTAATAGATCCAAATTATTATTGGCCAGCTCCTCCCTGAAAGGTTGCAGCTCCATCTTTAGCCCTCTAATTTGACTCTGGTAGGATATATTTTGTCTGTACAAGTTCCTAAGCTGCATGTGGAGAGTTCTAAATCATTTAGCTATAAACTTAGCCTTTACAAGAGTTCCACGATACATATCCATGAGATCACTTAGCTTCTTCTTTTCAACCAACTCCTCCCTTTTTAAATTATCAATTTCAACTCTGACCTCTTTAAGTTGTTTATTTTTCCTCCTAAAGGTAGGATTTTCTAGAGTAGTTATGTCTACAACTTCAATGGGATATTTGATAGGTACACTCTTTCCCTTTCTATGGATGGTTTCTTTCATTGACACTTTCTCCATAGTGATTTCCTTATTTGTTGATGCTCTAGTAATAGGTCTCCCTTTCTTGACCTTGTCTGCAGCAGGTGATGAAGAGAACAATATTTTTCTCCCTCTCAGATCTGTGGCTCTAGCTGAAGGAGTCTCCACTGGATTGGGAGTTGGCACAGGTGAAACCTCTCTTTTTGGGGACTGAGAAGATCCTCCTTCTTCTACATGTTATTTTGTTGCCTTATCTTTCTTAGCAGACCCTATGCTCTTCCTTTTCTTATTCACCTCCAACTGTACAAACTTGTCAACCTAGGGAGGGCTTTGTACCTTAGACTATGGGGTAGGAGCAATGTTAAGATGAAAATTAGAAGAAGTAATGAATTCTTCCCATTCCATGTTTCTCTTCCTTAATTCCTCCATCACGAGAATCTTTATCAGACCTGAATGAAAAACACTTGTATCAAATGCCTTAGACTTAGCTTGAACCCTATCAGACATTTTCCCAATACTTATGAACAAGTAGAAAAGAAGATTCATAGCATCTTTCCCTGTGAAGTGTAGCAGTAGTCTTATGTGATATTGATAGATCATGTTAAATCTCCCTTCATAGGTAAAGTATCTTTGAATTATCTTCAACATTTTATTAAAACCCTCTGCCATGTGGTTTTTGGGCACAGCCTTTGACAAATCATCTTCTCGATGCTCTGGTTTGAGGAATTCCCTTTAAAAGGAAACATTTAGAGTCATGAACTTGAACCATCTCTCCCCAGTACTAGGTATCTCAGTGGTTGTTGATATGGTCCTCTCAGAGAACTCAAATTCTAGTATCCCAACCTTGGTCTTGGTTCCATCAAACTTTAGGGAAAATTCTTTAGCCACCTCTGGGTGCCCTCTCTGCATTTTCTGACAGAAGTTAATGCAACCCACTCTTTGGAAGACCTCTTTGATTAGGGGATCCTCAGCAAATAGTTGCATATAATAGGGCTATGTTCTCACAATGTCTCCACATTTATGAACCTTCTTCTGTTGATTATCCATATGTGCTAGATAGGCAGGTTTTTTCATAGTACAGAGAAATTACCCACATTGGATATCAGGGAAGCAAAGGAGGTGACTGTTGGAATAAAAAAGAAAACCACACAGGCCTCTCACAAATGAAAATGATTCCAAGTAAGGCTGAAATATTTTAACAATGAGGTTATCCACTTAATAGGACCATGAATGGAAAAAACGATACTTTGCAGAGATATTGGAACAGAGAGTTCACAATGTTGGTTGATTGCACAGAGTTCGCAGTGCTAGAGTTAAGGTTTGGGAAAAGCTTGCATGAAAGAGTGATGCAGAGACCAAGGATCATAAGATGAGGTAATTGAAGTCCAGGAACAATGATGGTTTCAATAGATAAGCTGTAGAGAAATGGGAGAAGGTTCGGAGTTCAATTACAAGTCTGTGAGAGAGTTTGCAATGCCATCTAGCTAGTTCGCAATGCCATAAAAGAAAAACCACTAACCCCCTTTCCATGCCTTAAAACAAGGTGGGAAGGCTCATGAAGTACCTGGTAGCTTGGTGCAGGAGGCTGATGTCTTTATATCTTCTCTAGAGAGCCTGCAAGTAGCCTAACCGCCAAATCATCCCCTACAGCCAGTTCCTAGTGAAGTCTGCAACGCCTGTCTGTAACACCAGTTTGCAGCGCTAAGCTGGAGGATGTTTTGCTCACTTGGATAAAATAGTTAAGACATCCATAAAAATGATTCCTGAATATTAATTTAAAATTCAACATTGAAATCAAGGAGATCTCCCATGACATGACCTTTAAAAATCAATGATGATAATAAATGTGACATGTACTTTGAATGGTGTTGTGAACTCTCCTAGTGAGTTGGCAGCGTACAACTCATATTAGATATGACAGTTAAATGAGATGAGTGACAAGAGGATGGGGTCAATGTACATCATGGAGAAGGTGACATGTCAGGGTCATAATGACAAACTTAAAAGATGTGACTCAATGACCTTTAACCAAAACCAAACTTAATCATAATTTATTCGTGCCCAAAAATGAAAAATTGATATGGGAAAAGGCACCTAAAACCTATAACCTAAGGTAAAACCATGACTCAAAATCAAACTAAATACTTCTATTGACCAATGACAATCTATGTGATAACATTGGCTCCACAGTGGATGGCATGCTCCCTGTGAGATGCCAAGAACAAGCAGTTTCAGTGTCTTATCCAAGGGCTATGGGGTCATTATTCAAGAGAAACAAAAAAAAACTAAAACTAATATTTTCAATGGAAGGGAAAGCCACTCATGGCTTTAAGAAAAATATTTCTTCGGAAAATGCCCATTAATTAGGCCACCATAAAGCTCATAATCTTCCAAGTTCTGCAATTTATAAGTGTTATTTTAAAAACCTCAGAAATCTTGAAAGGACCAATCCACAAGGCTTTGAATTTACCATGTTTTCCTTTTTCTTGCCTTTGTGCATCCCACTTGAGCACCGGGTGTCTCAGCTGGAAATCTTCTTTGTTTACCTTTTTGTCAAAAGCTTGCTTGATCTTCTGTTGATGACTTTGTGCTTTATCAAGGAGTTTCTCCCTAGTCTGTTGCACTTCTACTAGTTGGTGCATCCTTCTGACCATATCATCTGGTTCTCCTTGTTGATCTTGTAAGAAATTTTCTACAGTTAATGCAAGTTGAGAAGGAAAGACAGACTCAGTTCCATAGACCAACTGAAAAGGGGTGGTACCAATTGATCTCTTGGTGGTTACTCTATTTGCCCAGAGTGAAAATTTCAGCTTTGAATCCCAAGATTTTTTGTTATCATCCAGTAGTTTGTTGATGATCTTTACTAGACTTGTGTTAGAGGACTCTGCCAAGCCATTACCTTGAGGGTAATAAGGAGTAGAATGAATGAGTTGGATTCCAAAATTTTCACAGAACTTGACCAGGGGTTCAACTTTAAAAGATGCAGCAATATTAGTCATAATCTTGTTAGGAGATCCAAACCTTGAAAAAAGGTCTTTCATGAAGCCAATAACTACTTTATGTGTTGCATTTCTTGTAGGAATGGATTCTATCCACTTGGTGAAATAATCAGTGGCAGACAGTATCCAACGATGATGGCAACTTGAAGCTGGATGGATTTCTCCAATGAACTCCAATCCCCACTAATGGAAAGGACCAGATGCCATTATGGGTTTCAGAGGTAGGGATTTTAGTTGTTGCTTTCTTGAGAAATTCTGACATTTATCACAAGCCCTGGTCTTTTCACAGACATCAGTGAATAGACTAGGCCAAAATTACCCAACTCTGAGTATTTTATATGATGTGGACCTCTAAAAATGATGGCCTCCACATAGGCTAACATGAAAGTCAGGCATGGTTTGATTTTCCTCATATAGGTCTAAGCATCTTAGAAGAACCCCAACAGGATCCTTCCAATACAAAATGTGATCAACAATGCAGTATCTGATTGCTTTGAGTTTTAAAGATCTCACCTTAGTATTGTCAAATCCAGGTGGGGGTTGCAATTTCTGCAAGAAATGTATAAGGTCATTGTACCAATTACACTCTGTCAATTTAGGACTGATTTGTGAGATGTTGCTAGCAATATCAGTTTGTTGATATACAAAATCTACATTCATGAAATTAACCTCGAGTGATTTACAGTTTGATTCATCTGACATCCTAGCTAAACATTTCCCTTTTACCAACTTAGTAGGCTTCATTTCAAGGTCAAACTCTATAATTTTGGAAATCCACTTACTCCTCTTTCTATCTATGTCAAGCTGGATTAAGATTTCTTTCACAGAAGCTGAAGGGACATAGGCAATAATTCTGGAATGCAAAATATATACCCTGGAGGATTTTAGGTCTTTAACCAAATAATAAGCCTACTTTTCCATAATATCATACCTCACCTATGCATCCCTTAATGCCCTGTTGAAGAAAGAAATGGGTTGCTCCATCCCATCTATGTTTTTCTGAAGAAGAACAACATCCAATGTGTCATATGAGGCAAAAGAAAATATCAGAAATTATTTTGAATAATCAGGGTTGATAAGAACAAGTGCTTCAGTCAATGCTTATTTGATTTGATCAAAATAATTCTGAGCTTCAAAAGTGCATTTTACCTCATTTCCCTTTCTTAGCATAGTTGTGATAAACTTAACCAATTCAACAAAGTTAGAGATTAATCTTCTCAAAATGTTTATTTTACCCACGAAAGACTGAATCTCCTTCTTGGAACTAGGGAGACATGGAGTCTTGATGGCCTCTACTCTACTTGGATCAATCCTTACCCCCTCTGCTAAGACAATGTACCCCAACAACTTACCCTCTTTCATAGCAAACAAAGACTTCTTGGGATTGAGTGACAACCCAAACTTTCTACATTTTAGGAAAACTTTGTTCAAATGATGATAATGTTCCTTATCATATCTTGAGAACACTGTAATGTCATCCAGATAGATGACCACAAATTTTTCCTTTTCCTCAATGAAGGCAATATCCATTGCACGTTGGAAGTTTTCTCATGCATTCATGAGACCAAAGGGAATTTTGGTATACATAAATCTGCCCCAAGGAGTAGTGAAAGTTGTTTTCTCTATGTCTTCAGGTAAAACAGAGATCTGATTGTAGCCTAAGAATTCATCAATCATGGACAACCTTGTTGAACCAGTCACCCTTTGCAAAATATGTTCCATCTTAGGCAAGGGATAATTGTCTTTCTTGGAACTCTTGTTTAGATTTCTGAAATCAACATAAAGTCTAACTTCACCATTCTTTTTCCTCACAGGGAATAGATTAGCCACCCACTCAGAGTACCTCAAACTCATGATGATCTTAGCATCAAGCAACTTCTTGTCTTCCTTTTCCATAATAGGCAACAACATGGGGTTAATCTGTTTTAATTTTTGCCTAAATGGTTTGGTATCATCTTTTAAAGTTTTTTTGTGTTCAATGATGCTTATATCATAGGTTTGTAGGTTCTCATATTTCCAAGCAAATACATCAGCGAACTCCTTTAATAATTTCACATATTCAGACCTTTGTTCCTCTGACAGACTACTAGAAAACTTGACACATTTGGGGTTTTTCTCAGTACCTAAATTGCATTCTATCACATCAGCTTATTCACTTGAACCGTTAACCTTTACAACCACATCATTTTTATCAAACAGTCTCTCCAAAGGGCCAATCTTTTGGGAATATGGTTAATAGGAAATTACACAATCTCGTGGTCTGCAATTTTGTTCAAGAATATGTCAGCATGAGGATTTTTCTCAGTATCTTGATCTTTATCAATGTGAAGAGCAGAAAACTCTTCCACAGTTTCCAAAAATATCTTAATCTCAATATCATCCTCAAAATCCTTCCAATGTTTGATATTGTCAGGTATAGAGGGCTTATACTTCACTTCTACATCATACTTGAGTTTTGGGGGTAATGGGATTTTGAAATTGCTAGCAGAACAACCAAAGAATCAATCATAGCATTCTCTTCTCTAGAAATAAAAGAGATCTTAAAAGCTAGGAAAAATTATCAATGAGATCCCATGCTTCATTTCTATAAGTCCTGAAATTTGGATGCTTTGCTTCATACATATTTCTTACTTGATGCACAATCTATTTTGCATCCCCAAAAACAGATAACTCCTCAATTTTGATGTCTTTAGCTTCCCTCAGCCCCAAAACCAAAGCCTCATACTCTGCAACATTATGTGTACTTTCAAACTCCAACTTATAAGACAAGGATATGACTTCTTAAGAAGCAGAAACGAAAAACACTCCAGCACCAGCACTTTCTTTAGAATAATCCCCATGAAAATACATCTTCCAAACTTGGGTCACTTGAGGAGGTGTCTCACACATTGTTGGATGTTGCTTTCTAATTTCCAAGGGTATCTAGGGAACATCAATAAGTTGCAAAATACTAGATATTAAATCAGTGTCAACTGCATAAATAGGATGGTTTGTCGGATTAGCTTTATCACTAATAATGTAGGTTAGTTGTCCTTCTCTGTACATCCTTTTATGCTCACCTCCAAACACGGGAATAGCGGCATATAAGAGGTCCATCTGCAATGTCCCCCCCCCCCAATATTTTAATCCAAGACCTTGACAATAACATCCCAAACTTAGGGGGGACATCAACCACTACAATATCCATGACCACACTCTTCATGGGTAGTCAAAACAAGGTAACAACCAGGTCTTTAATCACTCCAAGGAATTTCACCTTCCTAGAATCAAAAGAGTATAGATCATGATATGTTTTGGTAATTTCAAGACCCGACTCATCCATGACAGTTTTAGGAATTAGATTATGAGATGCACATGAGTCCATCAAGAAATTATGCAGAATTTTAGCATGAATATTCAACGAGGTATAAAAGGGAGGAGAGGAATCATCCCTATCTTCTACCAAGGACCCAAATATGACTGTTGGTTTTTCATCTTGTAAATTCATTGAGTCTGTTGAATGTGAATTAGGCTCAGGCTGCATCATTTTGGAAAGGTACCTCTTAAATTCTTCATTCTTCATCAACTCTAAAAATGGGATGGGAATCTTAATTATATGTATTTCATTTTCAAAGATGAAGGAAGAAGGATATTTCAGAATCTCTTTAATTTATGGAACATGGGCCTTAATCACAGGTTGATTATTTGGTTCCTCATTTTATTTTCTGCATGTATTCATTGTTTTAGTAGAATTTTCTGATTTCTTAAGTTTATTGGAAGTACTAGGCTTTCCTTCCTTCAGTTTAGACCTCAAGTTGTACTTGTTTTGATTTTCTTTTGTTTTATCTCCTTTACTCAATTAATTTAGTTGATTGTTCATAAGGGATTCTTCATAGGCAGACAGAGTTAGATGAGGGGAGGTAGAGGTGTCACCTAGACAATGAATTTCTTGATCTTCTCCTTCATCCTCTAATTATTCATCATCAACCATGTTATTTTGAAGATGATTCTAGACCTTTTGGTCATCTATATTCCTCTCATCTCTTTGAAGGATCTGAGGAGCATTATTTTGTCTTTTGAAATTTCCCATATTGCCATTATCTTGTGTGTTTACGTTAGTTTGTCTTACCTCAAGTTTCATTTTTTCCATCTCTGCAGACAGTTATTTAACCAATTTAGTCCATTCATCCACCTGAGGGTTGACATCAGAAGAATCAGAAGTTGAATTCTCGATTTTTTTCTTCCTTCTCTCTCTATCAGATTTTCCTCTTAGTTTATCAGCTGCCAATATATTTGATTCCACCTCCAATGTTGCATCTTGCATATGAGCTAAAGAGGTAGATCTTCTCTCTCTCAACAAGAGGCAAAATTCAGGATCAAAGGCACTAGCATAAGTTATTTTGGCAGAGGTTTCAATAGGTTTGATTTCTGTAGGAATTTTATTGTACATTTTATTAAACCTTTTGGAAAAATATGAAGTTGATTGCCCTTCTTTCCTCTTAAGTGACCCAAACTCTGTGATATAATACAAAAAATCTTTCTTATCATCCCAATTCCTTAAAAAGGCATCATCAAGGGCTTCAATCCCAACAATTGATCCAAGAGATAAACCCCTAAACCATTTTTTGGCTTCACCATCAAGGCTTTGTACAAAAACTCTCATACATACATCCTAATTTTCAATATTTAGATTATCAACATAGCTATAAAAGGCTGCAAGATGCTCCTATGCAATTATTTCCTCTTCTCTTGTGAATTTGGGCATGTACTTAAGATAGTCTTTTACTAGGAGAGAATTCATAGATTGAGGCAGCACAAGAGGAGCATGCCTAGCAGCCACTATGGCAACCATCCTATTTCTAGGTGGGTTTTCACTTGCCATTTGATTATGAAGAGGAGGATTATAAATTCTAGGATAATTAGGGGGAGACTTGGTCTTGATTGGTACAACTACAACCTGAATGATGGGTAGCTTAAGAGAAGGAAGAGTATAGGATGGGGAAGTTTCAATTTTAACAAACAGAGGTTGAGTCTTGGAAGAGGATGGTGGAAATTCCAACGAAACTGAGTTTCCTTCTTCTTTGGTCACAACGAGTTTAAAAGAGGGAGGAGAAGGAGAACCTAGGGTAGGAAAATCCTCTAGACTCTAAAGTATAAACCAACTTACAATATCAGGTGAGGCAAGCACTTAAAAAATTTCAAAGCTTTCTTCTTTCAACTCGAGGGAGAAAGAAGAATACTCTACAGGGAAATATCCAAGATTTAAATTTCTAGGAGTTTCAACAAAAGGTAAAAGAGGATCACTAGATACAAATACTCGTGTTTTGAAAGTAGAATCAGGAAAATTTCCAGTAGTACCTGAAACAACAGCTGAAAATCCTTCTTGAAAAGATTTTCCTTTCTTGATGATCTTCTATGGGTCAACTTCAGGTGTATCCAAAGGTAGATGTGGTGTAGACCTTGTGTGTCTTCCTTTAGGAGCCACAACTAAAACAATGGAGTCACCAGGTGCAAACTACAGTCTTCAATGTACTGATCATTGTGCACCCTTAGAATCAGTATCGTCTTTGTTGTTCAATCCCAAAGAAATGTTTTCAATCGATTCCCCGACAATGGCGCCAAGAATGTTAGCACTGAAATTCACACTTTGACTGCTAAAGTGTAAGCTCAACACCCATCAATAGGTTTAAAGATAAATGTTTTATGATGATGTCAAATGGATCAAAACTCAGGCAGAACAATGAAAATCACATAAGTTTCCAAAAAATATGTATCAACAAATGAGATCTTTGATAACTTAGATTAGGGTTTTACAGAATAAAATGGATAGATAAAAGACTTAATGAGAAGATGAATATGTCTACCACTCATTTTAGGCAATACTAGCAGACAACTGAGGAAATTTTTTTGAGATAATAACCTCTTTTATCAAAAGATAAACTCTGATAAATCATACCAGCATCACAACAAAACCTCCATTGCAATACATATACAATAAATCACGTGAATCATTCAAATGATAGTAAATTAGAGTAAGATGAGATAAGATAATGGAAAGAAACTGATTTCTATTAATAAAAATGTCTCAAGTCTAATACACAAAATCTAGAGATGGCTTTGTAACTTCACAAATTCAAAAAAGTATGAGTCTCATTACAATCCTTTGAACCCTTCAATGATTTCCAAGCTCTATCTTATAGCCTAGGCTATGAATGACAACTTTACAATTTGAATTTACCTTCTTTCCTAGGATTCCCACACCTAAAGGTGGAGTAACTACAAGTGTTCAATAAAAAAGAAACAAACTGCTAAAAACTAGGAACATGTTGGTAACCTCTTTGATCTTATTAAATGTGCTTGATGAAGTGTGATCTGAGCGCATTTTCCTTGGTCAGATGTCCCTCTAGACTTCAACTGAACTCCTAGAAGCTTTCATAACCTTATCTTCCCATTTGGAAATCGTTTGTTCCTCCAAAATCTCCAGATCATAAGTTTGCAGTGCCAAATTGTATCAGCCAGTTCGTAGCACCAGGCACTGTGCAGTGTGAACTATTCTGTAGCTTCTCTGTTTGTTGAAGAATGCATCAAAAACACTCCAAAATTGTCCCAAGTGTCAACAACTGCTATAATAATATATGATAGTGGTATAAGATATAGGAGAACTTAATACATCCTCAATTAAATCATGATTTATCAGTCATGACTATCTTCAAATTAGCAAAATACCACAACAAAAAAACTGTTAAAAAAAGGTATGATTCAAGATGTCCATTTCTTTTACATTTTGACTCTGGAGATCCTCCTAGTGGAAAATTTAGCTAATAGATCAAAATTATTCTTGGCCAGCTCCTCCCTGAAAGGTTGCAACTCCATCTTTAGCCCTCTGATCTGACTATGGTAGTCTATATTATTTCTATACAACTTCCTAAGCTGCTTGTGGAGAGGTCTAAATCTTTTAGCTATAAACTTAGCCTTTACAAGAGTTCCACGATACATATCCATGAGATCACTTAGCTTCATCTTTTCAAATAACTCCTCCCTTTTTAATTTATCAATTTCAGCTCTGGCCTCTTTAAGTTGTCTATTCATCCTCTTAAAGGTACGATTTTCTAGAGGAGTAGTTATGTTTACAACTTCAATGGGCTCTTTGATAGGTACACTTTTTCCCTTTCACTGGATGGGGGATTTCACTGACACTTTCTCCATAGTGCTTTCCTGCTTTGTTGTTGCTCTAGTAATAGGTATCCTAGTCTTGACCTTGTCTACAGCAGGTGGTGGAGAACAATAATTTTCTCCCTCTTAGACCTGTGGCTCTAGCTAAAGGAGTCTCCACTAGACTTGGAGATGGCACATGCTGAAACCTCTCTTTGTGGGGACTGAGAAGATCCTCCTTCTTCTACATGTTCTTTTGTTTCCTTATCTTTCTTAGAATACCCTATGCTCTTCCTTTTCTTATTCACCTCCAACTGTACAGACTTTTCAACTTAGGGAGGGCTTTGTATCTTAGATTGTGGGGTAGGAGCAATGTTAAGATGAAAATTGGAAGAAGTAATGAATTATTCCCATTCCATGTTTCTCTTCCCTAATTCCTCCATCACGAGCATCTTTATCAGACCTGAATGAAAAACACTTGTATCAAATACCTTAGACTCAGCCTGAACCCTATCAAACATTTTCCCAATACTTATGAACAAGTAGAAAGGAAGATTCATAGCATCTTTCCTTGTGAAGTGTAGGAGTAGTCTTATGTGATATTGATAGATCATGTTAAATATCCCTTTACAAGAAAAGTATCTTTGAATTATCTTTAACATTTTATCCAAACCCTCTGCTATGTGGTTTATGGGCACACTCTTTGACAAATTATCTTCTTGATGCTCTGGTTTGAGGAATTCCCTTGGAAAGGAAGCATTTAGAGTCATGGCCTTGAACCATCTATCCTCAGTACTAGGTATCTCAGTGGTTGTTGATATGGTCCTCTCAGAGACCTCAAATTCTAGTATCCAAACCTTGGGCTTGGTTCCATAAAATTTTAGGGAAAATTCTTTAGCCACCTCTGGGTGCCCTCTCTTCATTTTCTTACTGAAGTTAATACAACCCACTATTTGGAAGACCTCTCTGATTAGGGGCTCCTTAGCAAATAGTTGCATATCATATGGCTTTGTCCTCAAAATGTCTCCACCTTTATGAACCTTCTTCTACTAATTATCCATATGTGCTAGATAGGCAGGTTTTGTCACAGTACAGAGAAATTACCCATGGTGGAGAGCAGGGAAGAAAAGGAGATGATTGTTGGAATCAAAAAGAAAACCACATAGACCTCTCACAAATGAAAATGATTCTAAGGATGCAATATTTTAACAGTGAGGTTATCCGCTTAAGAGGACTGTGAAAATATGGTGAATGGAAAAAAGGCTACTTTGCAGAGATGCTAGAACAGAGAGTTCGCAACGTTGGTTGACTGCACAGATTTCACAGCACCAGAGTTAGGGTTTGGGCAAATCTTGTATGAAAGAGTGATGCAGAGGCCAAGGATTATAAGACAGAGTAATTCAAGTCCAAGAACAATGATGGTTTCAATAGATAAGCTACAGAGAAATAGGAGAATGTTTGGAGCTCACTTGCAGGTCTGTGAGAAAGTTCACAGCGCCATCAAGCCATTTCACAACGCCATAAAATAAAAACCACTAACCCCCTTTCCAGGCATTAAAACAAGGTGGGAAGGCTCATGAAGTGCCTAGTAACTTGGATCAGGAGGCATATGTCTTTAGATATACTTAGTTGCGCCTACAAGTAGCCTAACCCAAATCATCCCTTGCAACTAGTTCGCAGTGAAGTCCGCAACGCCTGTCTATAACACTAGTTCGCAGCGCCAAGTTGGAGGATGTTTTGCACACTTAGAGAAAACGGTTAAGACATCCATAAAAATGATCCCCGAATATTAATTTAAAATTCAACATTGAAATAAAGCAGATCTCCCATGACATGACCTTTAAAAATCAATGATGATAATAAATGTGACATGTACTTTGAAAGGCGTTGTGAACTCTCCTAGTGAGTTGGTAGTGTACAACTCATATTAGATATGACACTTTAATGAGTTGAATGACAAGAGGATGGGGTCATTGTACAACATGGAGAAGGTGACATGTCATGGTCATAATGACAAACTTGAAAGATGTGAATCAATGACCTTTAACCAAAACCAAACTTAATCATAATTTATTCATGCCCAAAAATGAAAAATTGTTATGGGAAAAGGGACCTAAAACCTATAACCTAAGGTAAGACCATGACTCAAAATAAAACTAAAGACTTTTATTGACCCGTGAAAATCTGTGTGATAACAATACTAATAAGTAGTCATACATGAAGTACCTAGCCTTCTCATGTGCATCCGCACAAGCCTGGAACATCTCTACGAGTAAATATTTACACCAATTCAATGGTGTGCCATTTTTATTGAATTATGCTATTGTTATGGTGTCAAGGGTGCATTCTTTTTACATGTAATTCTTCATTACTTTCCCAACAATCAAATAGCGGGCCATGCAAACCTACTCATCGTTGATCAACGCAATGTGTGCCCCACAACCCCCTCCTCAATTCATGTATTTTTCATATAGGATAATTTCACCCTTTTTCTGACCATGCTTCCTAGAGCCTTGGAAGCCATCTGTAACATCCTGACCTTCCATGGACAAACCGATTGATCCAGATGGATATTGGTGGCCACCCACCTTTTCCAACTGGCTCAAAACAGTTTTCTGACATTTTTGGCAATTTACTATTTTTAGCAGTTTTTACTTCCGGGGCCATTTTAAGGGCCTAAATGAAGTTTTTTCAGTATCGAGCTCCTCAATGATATCCAAATGCATATTTGAGACCCCAAAATGAATTTCCTCGACGATACCTTTCCAACGAGCTATCACACGCCTAAAACAGAGATCGTATGCAAAAGTTACGACCCCGGGAAGTTGATGTACTAGCTTACCCAAACGGGGCCCACATGACTTTTGGCACTTCATCTCCTAGGGTTAGGTTTTTGGATGTATAGGGTTTTTGGCATTCTTGCTTATTGTAAAAAGGCATTCAGAGCCTCATTGTAACCTTCTTCTTGCGAATGCGCACTATTGTCACATCTCTTCTCAGAGATAAGCCGCCACCATTCCAACAAGCTTGTTTCCGCTGCATTTTGCAGTTTCAGCTTATTTCGTTATTGAATAGAAAACCAGTTTTACTGTATCTCTGTTATTTTGTGTTAAGCACCTGTTAATAATCTGTATTCATTTCATTCTGCTCATAAAATCCGGATCAGTGGTATAAGAGCGGTCTGCTCCTTGTCGTCTTAATGCATGTCCCCAACGAGGTCGGAGTATAAAGAGTTGGGTCTTGAGCTTGTTTCTCTTGAGGACAGAAGCTCTCGCATGCCCAATTGACCTCCCATGGTAGGAGAAAAGAAATATGACGGGATAGGATATCCTTTCAAACTGTTGATTGAGGAAGCTCTCACACAACATAGGAACGAGATGATGGATAGTTTCGCACAAATCCTTCGGCGACTACCAACAGGCGATGCATCTTCTTCGAACGAAGGCACCGCCCCCTTCAAGGTACAAATAAACTTTGATATTAATATATTTGAAGATCAAATAGACGCAGATGTTGTATACAAGTGGTTGAATCTACTAGAAGGGTATTTTTTTGTTCATAAATTTTCGAATAGAGAAAAGATTACTTTTGCGCTCCTCAAAGTCGTTCCCCATGTCAAAGATTGGTGGGAAACTTTCTGTGAGCAAAAGGAAACAGAGGAAACCTCATTATTTTTAGTCACGGCCACCTGGGAATCATTCAGGGATGCTATTAAGGAACAATACTACCCTGTCGGAAGTTATGATGACCTATATACCAAATGGACCACACTGCGGCAAGAAAGAGACCAAGCAGTGCCAGATTTCACAAATATCTTCCATACCTTGTGCACCAAGTTGGGTATCAAAGATTCGGAGCGACATCCGGTGCTCAAGTACCATGGTGCTCTGCATAGATACATATAGACCTAAATGGAATTTCTAGACATCTCATCCTTGGGCGCGGCCTACCGATATGTCATCAAAATCGAGCAGGAGCTCAAACAAAAGACACGGCAATTTGGGCCTGGGAACCCCTCACAACAAAAGCCAGGAAAGGGCAGCCCCAACCCACTGAAAAAAGGACAGAGCAAAGATGGACAGTATCAATACAACCAGTACAAGCCACAAACAATGAAGGACACCGAAAAGACAAAGAAAGATACTGGGAAGTGGTGCGACTTCCATAACAGCCCTTGGCATAACACTATTGACTGTCGCTCAAAGCAATCATTGGTGGCTGAAGTGAAAGCCTCTGAATCAGATGTAGATTCTGACTCCGAGATAGAACCAGAAATGGGAAGATGGATCATTGACGCAGAACCCAGTGCCACCGTTGCTACCACCAAGCTCTAGCCTGGTGAACCAGATGAGCCAGAAGAAGGAGAGCACCTCTTACATTCACAAATGTGGGTAAAAGGCACCCCACTGCACTTCATCATTGATAGTGGTAGCCAGAAGAACCTCATCTCAGTAGAGGTCGTCAAGCGGCTGGCCCTGCCAACAACATCGCACCCTCAACCCTACACCATTGGATGGCTCCACCAAGGAAGAGATCTCTGCGTCAGCCAACAGTGTCAATTGTCGTACGACATCAAGCCCTTCAAAGATGAGGTATTGTGTGATGTTGCTTCTCTCGAAGTTTGTGATGTTCTTTTGGGCCAACCTTATTTATGGAAACGTCATGTTGTATATGAGTCTAGGCCTCATAGTGTTATTATTACTTTGAACAGGAAATTGTACAGGATACCCGAGGCAGTCCCACCTAGTGTTATTTCCTTGATCTCTACTAAGCAATGCAGGAAGGTCATCTCTCAGACGGGGAAGTTTGTCTTCTTCGTGATTCACTCTCAGAATAAGCGAAAGATCGCAGCCACATCTAGGGTCTCTATGGCCGACCTCTCCACACAGCAGAAGCAAGTAGATAAGGTCATGGAAGAATACTCGGATATCTTCTCCTCACCTACAGGGGTACCTCTACACTGCCAGGTCAAGCACCCCATCGATCTGACCCCCAACGCACCACTGCCCAATGGGCCAGTCTATCGTTGCCCTTTGTTAGAGAATGAGGAGATCAAGAGAAATATCCAAGAACTGCTCCACAAGGGGCACATCCGCCCCAGCTCATCACCTTGCGGAAGCCCAATCGTGCTGGTACAGAAGAAAGATGGAACCTGGCGACTCTGTATTGATTATCGGGCTCTAAATAAAATCACTGTCAGAAACTGGTACCCGATTCCCCAAATCGATGACCTCCTTGATCAACTGACGGGGGCTAAATGCTTCAGTAAGATTGATCTGAAGTCTGGCTACCACCAGGTCCTGATAGAACAAATAGATGTATGGAAGACTGCCTTCAAGTCAAAGGAAGGACTTTTTGAATGGTTTGTCATGCCCTTTGGTTTGACAAATGCTCCAGCCACTTTCATGAAGATGATGGACGATATCCTGCGACCATTCACCAATAATTTTGTAGTGGTGTATCTGGATGACATTCTAATTTACAGCAAGACTTGGGCCGAACACTTGCAGCATATTCAGTAGGTTCTTCACACCCTGTGGCAGCACAAGCTATACGCCAACCTGGAAAAATGCTCCTTCGGCATGGATAGGGTCCATTACCTGGGCTACATCATTGATCAGCATGGTGTACATGTGGATCCAGCCAAGATCCAAGTCATCCGTGACTAGCCAGCCCCAACAACACTCACTGAGCTTCGGAGCTTCTTGGGACTTGCTAATTTCTATCACATGTTCGTGTTGGGTTTCTCCCATATTGCATGGGCCCTCAGCCAAATAAACAGGGGTGGTGGTAAGGCGAAATTTGCGTGGGGCCGGTCCCAACAACAAGCATTTGATGATTTGAAGCAGCGCTTGTGCTCAGCCCCAGTACTTTCACTACCATACCTGCATCATCCCTTTGAGATCGAGACAGATGCTTCAGACTATGTTGTGGGCGCCATTCTCACTCAGCACGGCCACCCCGTGGCCTATCATAGTGAGACACTGTCAGATATTGTCCGTAAGTGCCCTACTTACGACAAAGAAATGTAATCCATTGTGCAAGCATGCCACCAGTGGAGACATTACATTATTGGGAAGGAGACAGTCATCCACACTGATCATAAGCCGTTGTAGTTCATGCAGACATAGGGAAAAATGTAGAATTACCGCCATCAAAAGTGGTCCACATACTTGCAACGATTCCACCTCAACATCAAGTATAAAACAGGAAGCACCAATCACATCGTTGATTGCCTCAGCAGACCGCCAGTCATGGCACTCACCACGGTGCTAGACTCTTGCGGCCATGAGACATTTGGATGGCCCCAACTCTATGAGACAGACCCTGACCTCGCCACCACCTACCAAATGTTGGGTGCAAATGCAGTTGTCGATAATTTCCATCTTCAGGATGGGTTGTTGTGTCGTCAGGGCCATATCTGTGTTCCATCAAGTGAGAGAGCGAAGCTGATCTGGGAAGCCCACTACAGTTGGGTGGCAGGACACTTCGGCGTCGAAAAGATAGTGGCGATTGTTAGAAAACACGACCGTGAAGCAATAAAATAAAACAAATGCAGAAACAAAAAACACAGAAGACACACAATACAAGAGAGACACAGATTTACGTGGTTCACCCAGTGTGGGCTACGTCCACCAGAGAAATTGCCAGGTCCTTCCTTTATTATTATCCAGCAAA
>ML780894.1:356719-410019 GCA_009831015.1 Picea engelmannii | reverse complement strand
TTTTCCGCTGTGTAAATGAATTTGTTGTTGAACGCTATGGTTTGCTTAATTGCAGGAGTGATTTATATATTTGACTCTGAGTTTCATATGTTTAATTCTGGTTAGATGCATTTGTTTTTACATCCATGTAACGAATGATGTGCGTAAGAGGTTGGGTGAACCTGGGTAGTGTAAAAGGGTACACTACAAATTGGTATCAGAGCAAATAGGTACACTACAAATTGGTATCAGAGCAAATAGGTACACTACAAGGTGGATGTGTGGGCTTAAAATCATCAGTAAAAAGAAATTTCTTAATTTGTTTTAGCACTAAGGTGAGTTCATGAGACTTACCCGAAAATGAGAAATTGTGGCAGAACTAGCATTGCAGTGCTTCCCAACAAACGATTTATCTTTTGGTCTCTTCATGCACGTACCAAGCACTTGGAATTCATCCTAAAGAATGAATGAACTAATGCACCCAAAATTGATAAGGTAGTTGCACAACTCTCCATACCTTAATACAATGTGCAACATGCTCATGTGGATTAGACAACCCATCATACGATTATAGAGTTAAGAGTTGATGCTTCAACTTCTGGTCCTGATGCAACTTGTCGATCTATGAAGGAAAGATAAAGCGGTATTGAATGGTGAGTTTGACCTCATCCCAAGAAGTTAGAGCCCCTTATGAGTGAACCACCACATAGTTGGAGACGATTTTAATGCAATATCAAGTACTGATAGTCTATGTTCTGCTTCAACTTTGTCTTCCAGATCAACTAGAAAGCTACGTAAATTTGAAGTGTCATCATAAATAGGGTGTTCTCTAATAAGTGTTCCAATCCACCTAGATGCTCTAATAGTGGCGCAACATCTTGAAAAGTTTCCATACCTTCCTTGTTTCCAATTATCAAAGGCTTCCTATGAATCTTCACTTGCAGACCCAATTCTCTACCAACTTATTGATCCATCTGCAATAGGGTTAATGTAGTCTGCATGTTTTCCTGAAGTCATAGTGTAGAGTTGATCTAGGACATCCTGTTCCATATTTTCTATAGCCGGATTGGTATATTGAGGACCTTGATATGGTTTTATAGGGTGGGTTACTTTCATACCATCCACTTCAAAGGTCATGATTTCCTTCTTGAGATCTATTTAGTGTAATTCTCATATGCCCAGTCAATACTCAATAGAGTTGGGTACAAATCCTTCTCCCCCATTATTTCGATGACCTCAAAGTCCGCTATTATTTTAATGCTAGCTAATTCCACTTCAACGTTTTGCAGCCTCCCAACAGGATAGATACAATATTGATTGGCCATCCACAACTAAATAAGTCAATAGAGGATATTGGGCTTACCCATGTCTTCCCAAGTCTTCTTTAGTAGTATATTGATGTTAGACCTCAAATATAACATAACATCGCTAATTTCATAGTTGTCGATGTGGGAATTTAGTCTAAATTATCTTCCAGATCTCCTTTGGGGTCCCTCCGGTCTCTAAAGTCCCCTTGAGTGTGTTCTGCAACTTCTTAGTGAGTTGATCATCATCCAAAATATCGAAAAAGAGTTGGAACCATAAATCAATATTCTTTTGTGATTTCACTAGAAGGTCCTTCGGTGAAAACATATTTTGTGTGACTCTTGGTTGAAGCTCAACACTTAGTTTTGCAACTGTCAATATGTCAGGTTTATACATATGTCGAAACATTTCTACTGCATTCTAGAAGAACTCCTTCTGCCTTATGGGATCATACTTATCATCCACCAGAATTGCCTTCTAAATATTACTTTGATTAGGGTTGTCAACATCGACACTAGTCCTTGTTCCTCCTCTAGTAATAATGTTAATATTGGGATCCTTTCCTTCAGCGATAGTTCTAGGCTTAGAATTTATTAAGTTGGCACCTCGTTTCCTTGTGTGGTCTTCCATTTTCATGATCAATTCAGGGAAATCCTCAGTGGCATGGGTGTTATTTTTGCAGTGTGTGCACCAAGGTCTTCTTAGAAGAGGAAAATATCTCGCAAGGTGTCCTTGTTCATCGCAGTTGTAACAACAAAATGGTCCTCTTCCACTAGTTTGTCCATGATCTAAAAATTGAAGAAGACTTGAAAAACTTGAAAACTATTGCAAGTGAATGTTATGTGTTTAAAGCAAAAGGATCAGTTTGTAACACATAAATTTAAGGATTACTTATGCAAATTACACATAGACAGCAGCATATTCATTGAACATAAACACATAGGCACAACAATTGATAAAGGAGTTCACCCCTCTCTTGGGCTACATCTCCTGGTCCAACTTCCAATGGATCATTATTATTAATTTCTCAAAAGTGCTCAAAAACATGTCTTACAATGCTCAAACTGAGAAACCGACTGCTCCAATGGCTTCAGAGTGTCCCAAAACCCCTGTCTGGGCTCTTTCGGCACCTCAATCGGTCGAAAAATGAAGAAGTTATGCCTCCTGGAAGACTCTCCTTCAAGCTTGTTGTCTCTACATCTACAAAACGCACCCTTGCTCCTTCAACCTGGCTCACACGCATTATATGGCGTAAAAACCCAGCATCGGGTGCAACCGCGCCAACGATGCACGCCGTAGAACGGTTAAGGGTGTGCCATCCCCTAACCGCCTAGGCACCTGGGCGTATGATTCATGTGACCGCGCTCAAAGGCAAAAAGTGGTTAATCGGTTACACAACCGTGTAACTCCCTCCGCGCTCCAATTCGTGGGCATATGTAATATGCAAAAATCGTGAGCTATATGTTATAACCCGCGCGCACACAACTTTTGCAATGTTATATATGGTCATATGTGTTTCAACCATGGGTTATGTGTTTTAACCCCGCGCGCACCAATAGTCGGCTAGACGATATGGGTTACGGTCATGTGTGCAATCAAATGACCGCGGTGCGGGGCTAAGCCCCGGCCCGAACCCCCGCCCAATATACAAACATGTAAACTTAAATACATTCAAACATATACATTGAACAAGAACCAACTCATGGTCCAACGGTCGGGCGGTCGTGCGAAGGCGTTGTGCTTTGTGGGAGGTCCGGGGGTCGAACCCTGCGGACTCCACCATACCTTTTACACATCAATCATAAACCAACCAATGAGGGACATGTGGCACCCATGGATTGGGCCACATGTCCTCATACCATTTGCCACCAAACAGACACGTGTCAGCTCCCGATTCATCAACAGTCAACCACTCAACATCTGCCATGTCATCACTGTACGGTCGTACGATCCTACCACGTCAGACCGTACGGAATGTACGGACTAGTACAGTCAGCATCAAATTTTTTTTGCCTGTTTGGCTTGACAAACAAATCGCAATATCTTCTCCATATGGAGTCCATTTGACAAAGTAAATATACCGTCGGAATCAGGAAGACGAGACGGACGCAATGGCACTATTTTCGTCGCATTCCGGGCACTTTGAAATTTGAGCAAAATTTGATCCCCTGATCAGTCCACCATGAAATCCTCCCCCGCCTTTGCGACCTCCTCCAAAGCCTTGAGGAGCTTCATCAACCCTAAATAAATACCAATCCAATATGTCTGCAAGAGCATCCAAAGCACAAAAATGCTTGGTAGGGTGAGTAGGTGACCCATAAAATTCACACTATACTATATTTGAAACATGGGAATACTTTTGTAGAATTGGATAGTGCCTAAGGGAGTGTCCATGTTCTATAGATTTCATAGTATTCGTTATTATGGCCTCCATGATGATTTGGGAATGTGTGGTACTGCACAAGGAAAATGAAATGGCATTGTAGTAGCAACTTGCACAACCCCTCTCGATGGTCCTACTAGTGGAGGCGCCATCAGGTGTGGAGGAGGCCTTGTGCCCCTCAGTATGGAACATTCCATCACTGTATGATCCTCAGTGTAGCAGGCAGTACACCATACCAGCGGTCACCTTGCTCTAGGAAGTGTTAATTCTTGAATCTTGTTAGTTAACGTGGAAATATGGCCTTGAAAATGCACAATATTAGTGTCTCCATTCGGTCTCATAACCTGTAAGCTTCTGATATAGCCAATCATCACTTCAATTTTCATTGCTTGTTCTAAGGCTTCCCCCAACTTAGCTATCCTTTGTTGGGTTAATGGTATTCAGGTCAATGGTAACAGCCCCTGTATAAACCATTCTCATTGGTGGTATTCATGGATGGGGTTTTCCAATTTCCCTATCGCATCCTTAAACCTTTGGTTATATTCCCATGTGAATTTCCCATCTCTCTATTTGATCTCCTGCAACTCAGAGAGATGTTGTTGCTCTGACTTTGGTAAGTGGAATTCTGCACCCATAAATCCACAACTCTAGAAATTAGATGATCTAGCTAGTGAAGAGTTGTGAAATTCTCAACAATCCAATTATATCTTCTCTTGACTCGATCTTTGAATTTTGGTGTTTCTTACAGTTGGTCGAGCCACTGAAATACCTCTTCCGAGAATCAAATCCAAAATATCCCGTACTAGTCACTTGCAGGTTTCAAGTAAAATACAGTTCTCTTCACAACCCTCAAACTTCTATGTTGTAACTCAACTTCTTGCAATAAACTTGTCACACCTTCTTTCCCACCAATTCTCAAGGTCGGACTTAAATATATGATGTTGCATCCTCTAAAAACTCACTTTAAAGACATGTCTCAACAACAGAACCATTTGTTGGTGCAAAATTGAAGATCGGGGTTCTCTGAGGTTACCAACAAAGATATTGTTGTAGTCTAGTGTGTTGTATTACTGAGAGGGGGGGTGAATCAATAATAGAGCAATTTAGTCCTTTTTAACCACAAAATGAAAGTGTTATATCAATGTAGCATTATCATCCAATAGTTGCAGAGTAAATAAACAATGAACAAATGAGCAATCATAAACATACACAGTACACCAGTGTTTTTACATGGAAACCCAAAGTGGGAGAAAACCACATAATGCTTTTTCTTATATGTCTTTAAGAATTACATTCATTGGAAGCACCATCTTCCATTGGTTTCTAGCTGCAACTAGAAGGAGGCTCCAACACCCTAGTTTCTCAATCTACAACTTGAAGGAAGCTCCAACTCCCCAATTCTCTGGCTACAACCAGAAGGAGGCTACAACCCCCTATGTTCTCCAGCTATAACCAGAAGGTGGCTACAACCACCTGTCCTTGACTTGTCCAACCACCCTGAAATATAAGTAGAATGATGGAACCACTATCACACTATCACTATGAGATATACTGATGTAAACATGTACCAATCAACCTGCACCAAACAAACTGTAACAACCTATACCAATAACCTGTGCCAACAAGTACCATACATCAAAATGTACCTCAACCTATACCATAAACAAATGCATCAACCATGCACCAAACCTGTCATAATAACAAGTCCAAACAACCTATCACAACAACCTGTCTCATCAATATTATCAATCGAATCATATATACTCAACAAGATAACTCTCAACCATATGCACATTATCACCAAGATGTGCATCAACCAAGCATAACACAACAACTCATAATCATCACCAAGATCAATATGTGCTTCTAATAATATACCAAGACAAGTATGCTACATCATCCATAAACCATGTGTCAACAATACTACTAAAAAATACCTCCAACCATGTACCAAGTATGTACGAATCATGCATCAACTACTCATCAACTATGACTCATCAAGATGTACCACCATCATCAACTATACACCTCATGTATGTGCCAACTCATCAACTACTTGTCTCAACCATGTACCCAACATGTACCTCAACCAAAAGCCCTCATCAATTTCATCATCCAAATCTGATTTGTAACTCTGTAACAGACCTAGTGTATATGATCACATACCTGCAAACCTTCCTTAACTTTAACAACAAGAGACTAGCACTTTCATCAAACTTTACTTTAGTCTCACATGACTAATTTTGGATTAGTCAACAACCCTAACTTGAAATAATCATAACTATGTACTTGTAATGAATAAAGATTTGAAAATAGTGTACAATATTCTTCAGTGTCTTTTAAGCAATTCCTCCAGGTTTCACTACTTAGAACCTCTCAAAAAAGGAGTTATAGCAAAAATGGCATACCTTGTTGAATTTTTTCTTATTCTAGAGAGCAAACTTGTAGAGTGTGTCCCACACTGAATATTTGTTGTATTGATCTGAAAATGGTACACGGAATACTAAACACTGTACTCTAACCAATACATTTGGTCTTACTAAATTTGGATCTGTTATGAACAAGTTATGACATTTTTACCTGAAACACTTGTTTTAGACTAGTTTCGGGACTAGCCACAAACCCTATTTTCCACGGAGTGTAACTCCCAAAATACAATGACCCACAAGATGAAATTTTTATCACAGCTACTTGTATATGTTTCCTCAACGAATTCCAAATTTTGTGGTATGAGTCATTCTAGAAAAAGAGTTATTGTGAAAATGGTGAAATGACCTGTAAATAACATACCTTAGAAAACATCATCAAAAGAATTTAGCCTCCCTTGAATTTCAGCCTTCTTTACTTCACCTTCTCTCTGAAATTCACCTTAGATAACCTTTGGTTACCTCATTCACTTGTAGATATTCAATATGCTCAGTGTGATTAAATTCGATACTCTTGCCTCTTATTTATACTTTTATGTAGCTTCTTCAAGGGGTTACCTTCTAACCATCTTAAACCACATTCCTTATTTTAGGGCTAACCCACTTCTAACCACTTGTCCACTTAGTAATTTATCCATTAACTTTATTATTTAAATATATTTTTTTGTATCTACTTTGACTTATAGTACACTCATCAGTTCACTTTATTATTTAAATAATTCCTTCTTTGCAACCACTTTGACTACTTTGACCTTTTTGGGCTTCTAGATGATTCATGAGGGTTTTTCAACTTCACATGGCCATAACTCTCTAACCGTGAGGATTTATGTGACGTTCCACATACCACCGAAAATGGCATGACATGTACTATCCATTTAGAATAGTCTTACCTTCAAATATATTAAAACACATACCATTATACATCAAACAAACTTGGGTCCATTACCCAAACCTTTGTGCTACCGAAATTCGCTACCAGACTTTCTTCAAGGGTTGACATTAATGACAACCAACCCAAATAATAAACAATCTCCCCATTTTTCATTGATGGTAACACTCTGATGCAATACTGAAGTCATATCACTCATGCTCCCCCTGGATCCATGCCTTTGTGCTCTTTCTCCAAGCAATTACCTTTGCATCTGATAAATCTCTCCCCCTTTGTCATCAATGGCAAAGGTATCTTTCCATCTAGGGCTGCTCCCCCTGACTGAACTCTGCCTGAAACTGATCTCCCAAACTGAACTGTCCTCTTTATGGTGCTTCCTCGTGTAAATCTAAGACATATAAGATAAGCATTCAAAAGCATTCATTTTGGAGTAGAAATTACTCCGAGTCTCTGGCGAAGATACTCAAAGGCTACTAGTGGAAGTGGTTTTGTAAAGATGTCTGCCACTTGTTCTTTTGTGCCCACATATTCAACTATGATGTTCTTCTCTGCAACCTGTTCCTGTAGAAAGTGATACTTGATTGGAATGTGCTTCGTCTTGGAGTGCATCACCGGGTTCTTTGAGATACTGATGGCACTTGTATTATCACAATAGACTGGAATGGGCTCATCGTACTCAACCTGTATATCTGTCAAAGTTTGTTTCATCCATAGAACCTGTGTACAACATCCTGATATTGCAATATACTCTGCTTCAACTGTAGATAAAGATACTAATGATTGTTTCTTGCTTAGCCAAGATACTAAACACTCACCCAAGTAGAATGTTTCTCCACTGGTGCTTCGTAAGTCATCAATGAAACCTGCCCAATCTGCATCTATGTAGGCAATAAGTGATAGATCCTTTCCTTTTGGATACCATAATCCAAACTCTTATGTTCCTTTGAGATATCCAAAAATCCTATTCACTGCTAATACATGTGATTCCTTTGGTGTTGCTTGAAATCATGCCACTTGTCCAACTGATTGCATTACATCTGGTTTGGATGTTGTCACATATAGTAAGCTACCAATCATTGACCTATATTTCCTCTGGTTTGTAGACTTGAATCATCATCTTTGCTCAACTTGTAATTGGTTTGCACGGGAGTGGTAACTGGTTTGCAATCTTCCATTCCAAACCTCTTTAGCATTTATTTGATATACTTAGTTTTGAGAGATAAAAATTCTATGGTTTCTTTGATGTATCTGAAGACCCGGAAAGAATGACAGTTCTCTGAGTAATGACATTTCAAATTCATTTTGCATATCCTTTGCAAATTTTTGGTTTAACCTGTCATCAATACTTCCAAAAATAATATCATCAACATAAACTTCAATTAATAAAATATCATCTTGAGTTACCTTGATGTAGAGGTTGTTGTCTGCATTTCCTTTTCTGAACCCTACCTGTTGTAGATATTTATCAAGTCTATAGTACCATGCTCTAGGAGTTTGTTTTAGACCATACAATGCCTTTTTCAATTTACACACATTATCTATATTCTTTGACAATTGAAATCCTTCTAGTTGTTCAATGTAGACTTCTTCTTCAAATTCCCCATTCAGAAAAGCTAATTTCACATCCATGTAATACACTTTAATATTATTGGAGCATGCATAAGCTAAGAGAAATCAGATTGCTTCCACTATGGCAACTAGGGAAAATGTCTCTTCAAAGTCAATTCCTTCAACCTGTGCATATCCTTTACATACCAATCTAGCTTTGTTCCTTGTAACATGTCCATCTCCATTCAATTTATTTATGAAAACCCACTTTGTGCCAATCACATTCTTATTCTTTGGTCTTGGAACCGATTCTCAAGTGTCATTCTTCTCTATTTGATCCAATTCTTCATCCATGGCCTTATTCCAAAATCCATCCTTGCTGGCCTCTTCAAAATTGTTTGGTTCAATCGTAGATAAGAGTGCTAGGTGCATTTGTTCTGGTGAACGGATTCTTCTTCTAGTCTCAACTCCTGCATCTTTGTTTCTGATAATATGATATGAAGGATGATTCTTTTGTACTCATTTGTTAGGTGTCTTTGGAGGAACTTGTTGAACTTTCTCTTCTACCTATGTATGATCTTCTTCATCTTCCTCTTCTATTTCGTCTTCATATTTTTCTTCTTCTTCATAAAGTTGTTCCACTGATTCATTTTCTTCTTCCTTTGATTCTTGTCCACCTGTTTCATCAATTGTTACATTGATGTTTTCCACAACTTTGTTCAATCTCAGATTGTAACACTTGTATGTTTTCCTTGTACTTGAGTAACCAACAAGTACTCCTTTGTCCACACGAGAGTCAAAATTTCTCATTCTGTCATCTTCTCTTTTGATGTAACATTTGCTTCCAAATGCTCTGAAGTGCTTCACACTTGTTGGTCTTCCTTTCCATAGCTCGTAGGGAGTTTTGTCATTGTTGTTTCTGAGCATTACTCTGTTTTGAATGTGAACTGTTGTATGCACTACATGTGTCCAAAAAATATTTGTCAGTTTGGAATCCATGCTCTCGTCCACTGTCATATATATGTCCAAACCTGCTAAGTGTTCTTACAAATCCATCTATGTCGATACTGTCCAAGACTCTACTGCACAATTGTCCATAATGTTGACCCATTTATTACTATACTATCATGAAGTCTTCACTACTACAACTATCAAACTGTACTTCTGCTAACTGATTGCTATGGATATGTCTACTCAAACTTTGCAAGGTGCTCGAAGGATGATTCTTTGGTCTGTCACGTCTATCGCATAGACTCCCCCTGTCTAATATTCATGCTACCTAGGAATCTCTAAGTTGGATGGCTCAGAACAATTCCTGCTCTGATGTGTATTCATCATCATCTTCATTGGTTGATTCATCATCTCTCTGAGCTCTGACTTCTTTATTTTTGTCTGTGGATTCATCTTTCACTACAATGCCTGAAAGTATAATCTCTTGAATCTGTTCCTTATTTACCTATCCTTCTTTTCTTTCAGTTATTTTCCAAACCTTTTTGTATCTGACATCTTTCGTTTTCTCTATAGAGTTTTCTTAATCTCGTTTTATTGCCAATCTTGCGATCTTTGGGACCTAGTCTTTGTTCATATGTTCTTCGTGTTGTCTTATCCATATTTTCTTATATCTGATAGCAATGCTCTCTTTCATGGAAGTATCGATCATGATTCTACAATCACTAGCTATAAGTATGACATTTGTAACATTCAATGTTACGTGGGGCCACATAGGCATTTCTTGCTTGAACATTTCTTTTATAATCCTGCAATCTACAACCTTATGTCTAAAATTAGTACAATAAAAACAATGACCATAAAAGAAATTTGCATACCTGGGAGTGAATGATCTTTATGGTGTATTCCTTCTAAATTTTTTCCTTAACTGATCATGATCATGATTGAAGCTTCTTTGTGGCTTGAACATGGATGGTCTTCTTGAAAATGTATCTTCAATAGTTTCTTAGATTTTGGTTGACCATGATTCCTTTCTTTGAGTACTTTTTCAATACTCTTTATATTTTCTTCATTCTTATTTTCTAGCAACCTAGAGTGTTTCTCTTCATTCTCTATGACTGATGTGGATGTTTTTTTCTCTTCAACGTTATTGTTGAGCTTGACGATTTTACTTCTCAATGTGACAACTTCTTATTCAAGCTTCTCAACCTCTTCTTCTTTCTTCATTATCTGAGACTTCACGACTTCTTCTGTTCTTTTCGCTTCTTCAAGCTGATTTTTTAATGTGATTATTTCTTCTTCAAGTCCTTTCTCTTCTTGACCAAACTCTGCCTCAAGCTAGTTTAGATCATTAGTTCTTTCCTTAAGATGATATGTCAATATCTTCTCTCTCATTCCTGCTTCTTCCTTATGTGTTGCTATGTTGGCCTCCAAATGTTTCTTTTGATATTCAAGATTTTCTTCGATCTTTTTAGCTTCCTCTAGCTGAGTTCTTAAGTTCTCGATGACCTATTGGGCTTCTTCAAAAATGTGAACACTTTCCTTTTGTTTCATCAATTATTTATTGAGTGACTTTTTTTCTTCTCTTTCTTTTCTTAGTTCATCTAAAGCACTAATCAATTATGTTTCATAATTGTCTTTTTTTTCAATTAGTTTTTCTTTCTCATTTCCTTCATGGCATTCTATTTCAAGATGTCTGTGTTTTTCACAATCAAAGAAAAACAACATACCTCTATTAATTATGTACTCTTCATCTTTTGAATCTGTTTGATATGGTGAACATATTTCTTCTTGATCTGTACCTGCATCTTCTTTGGCATTTTCTGAATCTACGATGGGTGAATAATATATGTCATGTAACTTATCCCAAAGTTCTTTGGCTGATGAACATTTACCAACCTTTTCTCTTACCCGATTAGGTAATCCTTCCCAAATGAAATCCATTACTATTTTGTTATTCTTCTTCAATTCCTTCTTTGTTGTAGTCTTTTCTCTTTTTGAATTATCATTTCCTAGAACGACTGATATCCAAATATAATGCTCATGTGCCTGTAAAAATACTTTCGTGCTTCTACTCCATATCTCATACTTTAACCCATTCTGACCATTAAACAGTGATACTCCATTCTCAGAATAATCCATGATCTCCTTCCAGTGGTTAAACTATTTTCTGAAGGAACCTTCTCTGATTCGAATTGTTGGATTACTGAGAGGGGGGGTTAATCAATGATAGAGCAATTTAATCCTTTTTAACCACAAAATGCAAGTGTTATATAAATGTAGCATTATCATCCAATAGTTGCAGTGTAAATAAACAATAAACAAATGATCAATCATACACATACATAGTACACCAGTGTTTTTACGTGGAAACCCAAAGTGAGAGAAAACCACAGAATGTTTTTTCTTATATGTCTTTAAGAATTACATTCATTGGAAGCACCAACTTCCTTTTTTTCCAGCTGCAACTGGAAGGAAACTCCAATGCCCTAGTTTCTCAGGCTATAACCTAAGGGAAGCTCCAACTCCCCAATTCTCTGGCTACAACCCCCTATGTTCTTCGGCTACAACCGGAAGGTGGCTACAACCACCTGTCCTTACCCCGTCCAACCGCCCTGAAATATAAGTAGAATGATGGAACCACTGCCACACTATCGCTGTGAGATATACTATTGTAAACCTGTACCAATCAACCTACACCAAACAAATTGTAACAACCTATACCAATAACCTGTGCCAACATGTACCATACATCAACCTGTACCATAAACAAATGCATCAACCATGCACCAAACTTGTACAAATAACCTGTCACAATAACCTGTCCAAACAACCTATCACAACAACCTGTCTCATCAATCTTATCAACCAAATCAGATCTTCTCACCAAGATCAATCACCAAGAAAACTCTCAACCCTGTGCACATTATCACCAATATGTGCATCAACCAAGCATAACACAACAACTCATAATCACCACCAAGATCAATATGTGTTTCTAATAACATACCAAGACAAGTATGCTACATCATCCATAAACCATGTGTCAACTATACTACTAACAAATGCCTCCAACCATGTACCAAGTATGTACCAATCATGTGTCAACTACCCATCAACTATGACTCATCAAGATGTACCAACATCATCAACTATACATCTCATGTATGTGTCAACTCATCAACTACTTGTCTCAACCATGTACCCAACATGTACCTCAACCAAAATCCCTCATCAATTTCATCATCCAAATCTGATTTGTAACTTTGTAACAGACCTAGTGTATATGATCACATACCTGCAAACCTTCATTAACTTTAACAACAAGAGACTGGCATTTTCATCAAACTTTACTTTAGTCTCACATGAATAATTTTGTATTAGTCAACAACCCTAACTTGAAATACTCATGACTATGTAACTATAATGAATAAAGATCTGAAAATAGTACACAATGTTATTCAGTGTCTTTTATGCAATTCCTCCAGGTTTCACTACTTGGAACCTCTCAGAAAATGAGTTATAGCAAAAATGGCATACCTTGTTGAATTCTAGCTTATTCTAGAGAGCGAACTTGTAGAGTGTTCCCCACACAGAATATTTGTTGTATGGATCTGAAAATGGTACACAAAATACTAAATATTGTACTCTAACCAATACATTTGGTCTTGCTGAATTTAGATCTGTTATGAAGAAGTTATGACGTTTTTACCCGAAACACATGTTTTAGACTAGTTTCAGGACTAGCCATAAACCCTATTTTCCACAGACTGTAACTCCCAAAATACAACAACCCACAATGGCTTCCAGATTTCACAGTCTGAAGCATTCTAGGAAAAAAAATGTTGCGAAAATGGTGAGATGGCCTGTAAATAACATACCTTAGAAAGCATCATCAAAAGGATTTATCCTCCCTTGAATTTTGGCCTTCTTTACTTCACCTTCCCTCTTAAATTCACCTTGGATATCCTTTGGTTACCTTAGTCACTTGTAGATATTCAATATGCTCAAGTGTGACTAAATGAGAGACCCTTGCCTCTTATTTATACTTTTATGTAGCTTCCTTAGTGGGTTACCTTCTAACCATCTTAAACCACTTTCCTTATTTTAGGGCTAACCCACTTCTAACCACTTGTCCACTTAGTAATTTCTCCATTAAATTTATTATTTAAATAATTTCTTTTGTATCCACTTTGACTTATAGTACACTCATCACTTCAATTTATAATTTAAATCATTTCTTCTTTGCAACCACTTTGACTACTTTGACCTTTTGGGGCTTCTAGATGACTCATGAGGGTTCTCCAACTTCACATAGACATAACTCTCTAACCGTGAGGAGTTATGTGACGTTCCACATACCACTGGAAATGGCATGGCATGTACTATCCATATAGAATAGTATTACCTTCAAATATATTAAAACCCATACCATTATGCATAAAACAAACTTGGGTCCATTACCCAAACCTTTGTGCTACCGAAATTTGCTACTGGAATTTGTTCAAGGGTTGACATCAATGAAAACCAACCCAAATAATAAAAAAGTGTTTGTATATTCAACCTTCCACAAGAGAAGGAGGTCTCACCCGAAGCGCAATCGAGACTTGTGTGAGGTGAAGCGAATCAAAGAAAATGCATCACCGGGTCTGACGCAACACAGTGCAGATTCATACTTTAACATATAAATAATTATATTACCAATTGTCTAAATCAACATAAACATCAAATTAACCAGGTTTCACAAGATACAGACAAGTCCATACATTAGAGATAATGTCTAAATACCAAATACACAGTACATAAGTAATTGCGTAATGAAGAAACTTCAGAGTCATACACATCATAACCAAAATTCTAGGGCCCAAATGATCTCTTATATTAACAATATCTCATACTTGATGATCCCATGAATATATCCTTCTATCATAGCTTATACATCACACTCCATGTTCCAATACCCTCTACAGACTCTATTTCTATTGTGCAAGCACAATTATTCCCACAAAACCCATTACAATAGCTTATCATACCAAACCCAATAGCAACAATGGTGATAGCTTTATAACAAAGGAAAACCAACAATAATACTAGCAAAAACAATATAACAACGCATAATATGACCAACAACCAACCAACCAACCAACCCTTTCCCATTACATATTCCCATATTTCTAGTTTTCCCTTGGGTGCTTCTTGACTTCTTGATTCCGCGAAACGCTTCTTTTCTCTCTTTCTCTTTGCATGTGCTTGACGCTTCTAGCTCTTTCCACTTGCTCGTCTAGGTGGCACATGATCTGTTTTCACTGCTGCCACTCTTACAGTTAGATTTTCACTTGTCCTAGTTGCCTTCCACCACTTCTAATCTTTCGTTGCTTGGCTGCACTTTCCAAAAAACTTTAGGCTTTCCCAAAATCAGGTTCTCTTAAAAAACGGAGGGCCCAATAGCAATAAAATCGATTTTTTTGGAATCAAAATTCAAAACTTTAGAATTAAAATTGACACTTTTGGAATCAAAATTAGCACCTTTTGGATTCGAAATTCACAATTTCATAATTGAAATTGACACTTTTGGAATAGAAATTTGCCCTTTTGGAATCAAAATTTACACTTTTTGAACTTGAAATTATTTGAAATTCACACTTTTGGAATTGAAATTCACACTTTCAAACCAATATTCACACTTTCAGAATCTCCAATTTTTCACTTTAGAAAGATTAATATTCATTCTTTCATAATCAAAATTCATAGTTTCTTAGTCTAGATTCTACCTTATTAATCCAAATTTAATGAGATTGATATTAACAATTTAAGTGGCCTTGAAGGGTATCTCTCTTTCATTGACAAGCTTAGATTTAGCAATCAAATTTGTGTCTCTACCAAATAAAAAATTTGTTCTAGTGGCCAATATTTCCTTCCCTCTAGTTAATGAATCCCTTCTAATTGTAGTTGTTAGTATATTTTTGTTTGATGAACACTGCTATCATCTCTTTCCGATCGACAAGTTCCTTTTATTAGTGAGTTCAAGCCTTTCATTAGCTACTAGACATACTTCCAACATCAATATTTCTTCATGAACATGTTTGGGAAGGAAATATTTCCAATGCTTGGGGTTCTCTTCATAGGAACCTCACAAAGTCACCATGGACTAAGTGTTTTCTACATTTCATTCTCAACATGGGTTTACTTCTATCCCAACTACTAATGATTGCATTCCATTTCCACAATATCAATGCCCATAACAATATTACTTTTAGATCCAATTCTTATTACATAACCATGGATGTTCTTACCTTGTTCTATAGCCAATATCTCTACACATGCAAGTAAAACCCATGGTCATTGAGTTGTGTTTTATGCCTAGGATTTAAATTTCATTGAAGAATGTCAAGGCTTCATGGGAACTCGGCATATCCCAATATCTCATTTATGCAATGATTGCATTCCATGACCCAACTTCATTAGATTCAAATTTAATTTGTATTACATAACCATGGATCTTCTTACCTTATTCCAAATCCAATAAATCTACACATGCATGCATGACACTAACCATAATGACTGAGTTGTGTTTTATGTCTAGGACTTGTATTTGATTGAACAATGTCAAGGCTTCATGGAGATTCAACATCTCAATTAAACAATGATTACATTCCATAACCCAACAACTCATTTAAGCAAGGATTACATTCCATGATCTAACATCTCATTTAAGAAAGGATTTCATTCCATGACCCAACATCTTGTTTAGGATTTCTTTTAAACAATTTGTAGGTGATGCTAACATCCCACAATGATAAATTGGATATGATAATATGATGCCTTGTTTTTTCCATAATCACATTTAGTGTTGTTTCCAAAATGGCTTCAGTATGATGCCTTGTTGTTGCCATAATTGCATTTAGTGCATTGTAGAAGAATTATGGTATGTTTTGTGGTCAAGATTATTGTAATGATGTAGGTTTGTTGAGATTCAGGTTATAAGAATGCAATGAAATCCTTGCATGATTAGTAATGCATGTTGATAATTATGTGTAACACTTGATACACCATACTTTCTTTCTTATTTATAAGGCCTAATTCCAATGCATTATACATAATACATGGACCAAAAGAAGGCCCACCAAGATGTAGTTTTTTTAGGCCAAAGAAAAAGAGGAAGGTAAGAGGAAGTTGGTAAATGAGGGACAAGACACAGTTAAGGGCAACGAATAAATCGATGCATATGTAAGTTATAATATATTTCATCAATGTAATGTCCTAATTATTTTTATGAAATAATTTGAATTGATCCTATATTTTCTTAATAATCATATTTAGGTGAACATGACCAACGACAAGTATGCAATGGCTTGAGAAAGGAAGACAAAAAAATTCCTACATAAGAAAGAGAAGCGTTTTTTATGAGAGAGATGGAGGCTTTTCAAGCCTCTATAGGTGTGGTGCCTCATGTTGGTTCTACCAATGTAGAAGTTGTTTATGGACCATCTTCTAATCCCTATGCAATTCTAGGATTGTTGAGCCTGCTAATGTAACAAGTAAGTATTATAATAGTAGTTTTGTTTTCCAATTTATATAAATCACTAATATTTTTTTATTTTCCCTAATATGAATAAATTGATTCTTTGAAGGGGTCAATAATGCATGTGATAATTTATCTCTTCAAGGGAAGTCAAAAGTAAACAATATTAATGTTGTAGAGAACATCCCTAATGCATCTAAATTCCCAATTATTTGGGGATAAGTAAGGATAATTAATGACATAGGTAGGAAGTTTCACAAGGATGTTAGTGGATTATAAGGTGGAGGTGTAAAGAGAACAATTGAAAAAAATTGTGTGGAGGTAGACTTTAAGGTTGGCCTCCTGGATTGCATATAAATAGTAATGGATTCTCAAACACATAAGTGGATCCTTGACCATCTAAAAATCCCCTTCATATGTGTTTGGTGCCACTCTTATGGACATTTTATAGAAGAATACAATTTTAAGTTTGAGAAGAAAGCACAGAGGAAAAATATCCCTCATCAAAGTGAAGAAGTGAAGGGGGACTTAAACCTTATTAAAGGGGAGAAGGAAGAAACTGGAACCCATCCAGATGAAAGACAAGTGTATAAGAAACCATAAGGTGCAGTAGAAGTTTCAATGGACATAAAACAGAAGAATCCAAAAATATCCCAAGCCTTTCTTGACAAATATCTTCATGGAAATCTAAAGTCATGGCCAAAAAAAAATGAGAGGGCATTCAAGTTGAAGATATTACAAAAGAGGAACTTGGTAAGTTAAGCCCCATCAAACCAAAGTCTTCTTTACTTTCAAATAAAGGCGGATTTGAAGTAGGGGATAAATATAATTGGCCATTACCTTCTAAAATGAGTAAATGAATTGAAGGTGGATATAAAAGTCAGGGGATTAAGGGTTGTAAGAGGAAGGAGAGAGTCAATACTTCCATAAGGAAGGACAATTTACAAATTCTAAGAAAAAGAATACATTAAAGAGGTTGGGGATGTCTCTTGTAGTGTCCCTATTCTTCATAATATTGGCCTAGAGGAAATCTTAGTAATCGGTTCAGTTCAAGATACCAACTAAGGCCTATAAAGGGGGATGATGGAAATGCTGATGAGAGAATAGGAGGAGGACTAGGGTATAACCCTATTCAATAAATGCATTCAAATAAATTAGGGAGAAAATTGTATTTTCACCATGCACAAGATAAAGTATTGAAGGATATACAACAAGGGAAACAAAAATCCCTAAAAGGAGTCCTTAGAGTAGGACATAACCCCCCTAGGTTTAACCCCTGATAATATTATCCTTTGATGTTAGGGGGTTGGGAATCCCCTCAAAAAGGATAACCCTTGCAAGGATAGAAGAAGAAACCAAGTCAGATGTTACATCAGTTCAGTAAACAATGGGGGAAGGGAAGAAGATGGTATATGCTTTAGACAAAATCTTAAGAGGACATGGTTTTCTAAAACTAGATGCAAATTGGGCCTCAGGTGGTTTAATCATTGGATGGAAAAAGAATATCCACTTATCAAACTCTTATTTTCTTGCAGTAGGTATTTGTGCAAATTTTAGAAATCAGTACCGGGTCAAAGCATAAGAGCGATAAATTACTATGGCCCATATGATGACAAGAAGCCATTATGGTATGATTGCTTTTCTCAAGGAACTATCCATCAAGAAAATATCATTATAGAGGATGATTTAAAATTTATTTTACATAGTTTTGAGTTTTGGAGAGAAAGTGCAAACAGGGATAGACTTACTTATTATTTCAAGAATAATATTAAGGAGGCAATCCTAGGATATTTTGAGCACATAAAAAAGGTTCCCACCTAAAGGAATAGTAGAACCCAGGAAGTGGCCATATCTAAGAGGTCTGATAGGTTCCTAGTATTTGAAACTCTTTTAATGGAGGTTGAGAAAATTAGAACATGGGTTGAAGTAGGTGGGGGGTTTTATCAATTACCACTTCTTCTTTGGATTGATAAAAAAAAGATACGAAGCCAACAACACCCTTTAAATTTAACCTTGAATGGATAAAGGACTAATAATTTATCAAGTTGGTAAAGGAGGAATAGAGGGGATATGATCCTTCATTAAGGGAGTCAACAAGTTTCAAATTTGCAAAGGCCTTGAATAAAGTGAAAAATAAGTAACAATATGGGCTTCAAAAAAAATATAAAGAATCTAATAAGGAATTAAAAGAGATATAATTCAACCCATATGATTTATATGAGGAAATTTTATGGGGGAGTTTTCACTGAAGTAGAAAGGGAAAGAGTGAAATATTTGGAAAATGCAAGACTAAAATTGTTTGAAAGAAGGAGGTAGATTGAAGAATAAAAAGAAAGGTTGTGTGGCTAGAAAAAGGCAATGAAAATACAACTTTCTTCCATAATTTTGAAAATCATAGGAAAAGGATCAATACAATTTGGGAGATGAAGAAAGCAGATGGTAGCAAGGCAAAAAAATTCCAAGAAATAATATATATGGGTGTGTCTTATTTCTAATATTTATTCATAGAGCCCAATAGAGAAAGCATAGATGAGATATTAAAAATATCATACTTTTCAAGATTTAGAAAGGAGGAAGGGACCAAATGATAACATAAGAGGTATCTAAGGAAGAATAAAAGGGGGCTCAACATCCATGAAGAAATATAAAATCCCTAGGTTGAATGGGTGACCAATGGAATTCTATATAGGATTTTATAAGCTACTAGAAGAGTATTTGCCAAGGGTGAATGAGGAGGTTAGTAGTACAGGAAAATTTCTAGGAGATTTCAAAGAAACTTTCTTGGCTCTAATTCCAAAAAAGGACAACCCTAAAAGATTTGAAGATTTCATGCCAATCTCATTATGTAATTGTATATATAAGATATTGGTTAAGATCTTGTCATTCATAATGAAAAATATATTCTCACAAGGAATATGAGGGGAACAATTCAAGTTTCTAGACGGTAGACTAATTCATGATTCAATAGGAGTAGCACAAGAAAGTATCCATACTATGAAAACAAAAAAATATCTAGTTGTGGTTATAAAATTAGATTTGTCTAAAGCTTATGATATATCCTACTAGTTATAGATCATACTATTGCTTTTGCAAGTTGGTTTCCACCTTCTGGTGGTGAAATGGATAATGGGATGTGTGACATCAACAACCTTTGTAGTGCTTATAAATGGGTTAGCTTTAAGGTTTTTTAGTTCAATAAGGGGGTTGAGGCAAGGGTTTCCACTTTCTCCATTGTTATTTCTTGTAATATTTGAAGGGATAAGTACAACAATTATAGAAGCCAAAAGGATAGGGGTAATTTATGGAGTCAAGAAGGGAAGAGAATTATCTCTAACTCATATGTTATTTGTGGATGATTTGTTAATATTCTTTGAAGGAGCACTACATGAAGCAAGAAAGATGAAGGAAATAATGGATCTATACAATTCAACAACTTCTCTAAAATTTAATGTCATGAAATCAATCATTTCCTTTTATACATTGAATGAGGAGGTTGAGAGATAGGTCCTTTAGATTTTCCCATTCGTAAGTATCAATTTTAATGAAGGATTCAAATAATTTAGATTTCCACTTAAGCCTAATGGCTATTGGAGAAAGGACCGAGAATGGTTGCAATTGAAAAAATTGAGGCAAGTATAAACAATTGGTGTAACAAATGGTTTTCGAGTGGTGGAACATTGACATTGGCTTAGTCAGTTCTTGAAGCAATCCCAATCTTTTGGCACACTTTATCTTATATTCCAAAGGGGGACCTTAGTGAGAATTAGGAAGAAGGTATTCAAATTCCTTTGGATAGGGAAAAAAAACAAACTGAAGGGATCCCAGTGGTCAGGAGGAAAGCAATAGCTAAACCTAAAGAAGAAGGTGGGTGGGGATTGAAGAACATTTTGTATTTTGGGAAATCCTTGGCAGTAAATTTTTTATGGAGATTCATATCTTAAAATTTCTAGAAAGATATCATAGTGTAGAATTACATCAACCCGAGGTCAATAATAGATTGGATTAGGAATCAAAGGAAGTCTATAAAAAATTCGGCAACTCGTTGGAAGGATTTAGTTCAATCCTTTCTATTGATAGGTAGTTGGTTGGTGTGGAAGATAGGGAATGGGGAGCAAGTAAGGGTTGGCATAGATCCTTAGGTTATATATATATATATATATATATATATATATATATATATATATATATATATATTAGAAGAGGAAGATGCAATTCTTTGGAATGCATGTGTAAATAGGTTGCATAGAAGCCACGTTATACTAAGTAAGGAGGAAGATACAATAGTCTGGTGAAAAAATGATCTCTAGGATATTATTCAATGAGATTGGGATACCAAGTAAACTTGTCTTTGGCACCAAAAAATATAGTCTAGTGGTGGAGTAAACTTTGGAAGGTAAAAGCCCTGAAAAAAACTAAAATATTTTATGTGGATAGCTATAATGAATAAATCCCCAACTTGGGAAATATTGCAAAAAAGAGCTAGTTAGGGGCTTGTAATATGTATCCTTTTCAAAAAACACTAAAAAACTATGTCTCGTTGGCTCACTAAATGCCCTTATGGCATACTAATATGAAAATAAGTTGAAAAATTGATAGACGTGAAGGATGTTTAAGTGGGTGATTCCATTGAAGAATTCTTAAGATACTAATGGGGTTAAAGGGATTTAAAGGAATGGTGTGTTGTGCCTTTCTTGTCAATCTCAGGAGTGTGGCTAGTGAGGAATTCTTTTCTCTTTGAAGAGAAAGAGATTCCCACATTTCAATTTCCCCATCAAATCAAAACTTGGCTTCAATTTATATAATGCTATTTTTTCAGAAGAGACATAGACAGATTGAGGATCTGGTTATTAACAAGGAACAAGATTGGGGATTCTTTGATGGTTCAAGCCAAGGTACTCAACGGAGAGGCAATGCAAGTTGTACCCTCCATCTTTATGAAGATCATATAATCTAGATGAAAGAAAGTTTGAGATTAGGTACAAACAACTTTGTAGAATTAATGGTCTTACAACTTCTCTTGAAATGTGTTATGGAGAAAAATGTAAGGAAGATTAAAGTATTAAGAGATTCCAACACAGTGATCAGATGGATGAATGGCTCTGGCTAACTTTTAAATATTAATTTAATAAAATCTTGGTAATTAGATAAATAACATATCAAACAAATTTAGGCAATATCTTTCACTCGTGTTTTCAAAGAACAAAATCGACTATCAAAAGAAGGTCAATATGTTATTGAAGGCAAGGTGATTTGAAAAGAATTTAGACAAGGATCTTCCTCATTATATGAAGATTACTACAAAACAATCCTAAAAGATGCAAAAGATTGTTTTTCGTATTTTTGTTTTTAATTTCTTGTTTATTAAGGAGTAAATATATAACACACAAATACCTTCTACTAAAAGAAAGTTACAAAATATGTTCTTAAGACTTTTTTTAAAGGAGATTTTGCACTGATTTTGATAGGGTGCATATAAGGGAAGGATAATAACATAGATTTTTTGGTTCTATAGATGAAAGGAGGCATTAAAATGTCTCTTGCTAATTGAAATGTAAGTGCAATGACACATTATAAGTTTAATTTTTGTTCTTCTTGAATAGAAATGATAATTTTTTCCTTGCATTTTTTTTTGACGATTTATAGAAAAATAATTGAATTAAACAATTAAGTTAAGGAATTCTATACTGAATATAGGCCAAAAACTCAATCTATAAAAGGGAAATAACAAGAAAAATTCACGATTGGTAAAATCGCACATAAGGAATATATTAAGAAAAATTATTGGTTGTGTTATTTTTTCCAATTTAATGAAATAAGTGTTATTACTCTACAAATTGAGTAATGACTACACTCACCACATATCATTTTGCTTTTAACAAAAATAAGATGTTTTTGCAATCCACCTATTTAATTTACAACTCTTATTCTTCTTTAGCTTCCAGAAGATCAACAACAACTCCCTTCAAAAGATTGTATGGCTTTCTAATGAGAAACAATTGCCTTCAATGTAGGGTAATTAGATTGACATTATGTTTACCAATTTGATGAAATAAATGTTATCACTCAACAAAATAAGTGATGACTAGACTTACGACATACTAGTTAGTTTTTTAACAAAAAAAAAAGAAGATAATTTCATGGTACACCACTTTAATTTACAACTCTAGATTATTTTGTTGCTTCCTGACGATCAACAACAACTTCCTTCAAAAGCTTGTATGGCTTTCTGATGAGTAACAACAACTTCCTTCAAACACTAGGGTATTTTTCCAAATTTGCACTTTTATGGTTTTTTTATGAGCAACAAATTCCTTCAAACTTTGGGGTAATCTTTCAAATTTGCATTAATAATTATTAACTCTTTTGACACTAAACATTGGATAAGGCCACACTTAACACTTATTAACTCTCTCTTTTTTAAAGGATTGAAATATTATACTTAAGTATAGTATTTTAGGTTATTATTTCGAATTGGAAAAATCATACATATATAGGCAAATATTAAATAAAAAACATACAATTTACTATTAAAGCTTGTAATTTTGGTGACTATTATCAATATAACCATATTTTATGTAAAAAAATAGGCAAATTTTTAAAGTGAAAATGACCAATTGAAAAATATATTTTTTGAAAAAATGCCAAAAAATAACCAATTGGTGAAAATTAACTCATAAAAAATACCATGCTTAACACTTTATTTTTTTTCCACTTAAGCTCCCGAGCCCTTACTTTGGAACTTAAACATGAGAGACACTTTCTTTCTAAACAAAGAATAGCATCCACACTCTTTGCATGTAGGATAAACATTAGAGGTAAAAGAACACTTACATTTTTCTTGATGTAATAAAAAAAACTTTCAATTTTTTTTATATGTCTTTTCGTGCACACACACACAACCCATATAGCTCATGCCACAACACAATTTTTTGCATAATAATTAGTATTTCAACTCTTACATACTCCCTTACATTATATTACACCATACGACACTCTTGAGTGGCATTTAGGAACTTCCCAAGACTTTGTAATTCCCATCTAAACGCATGTATATGTGCAACATATTTATCTACATAATGTGTATATCAATTTATAGAATTGGACCCATGACTTCACTTATTGGAATAACCTTAGACATTACACAACCTAACAAAACAAATATTGTGTTTCTCAACAACAACAACAACATTCATTAATGCATTTGATCTTCTAGTCTTTTCAAACTAGTAGAGTGGTCCTTTAATTGAAGGTATTTCCCCCCCTAGAAATAAATGTTTTAATATATGTTGTTTAATTTGGAAAAACATGTATTGCTATTAATTATATTTGGATTCAATACATGTTATCAAATTGGTGCTCCTTAAGTCAATTTTGTATAGACCTACTTGTTTCACTAATGTAAATCTTTCCATAAGAACACAATATAATGCAAACACCTTCATTGGTTTACTAGTTCTACAAACCCTAACATGTTCTTTCTTGGTTTGTTTTTATTTCCTCCATGGATCTAGTCTCTAGAGGGGGGTCTCAACCCCCTCCAAACTTAGAGGAAATGGTCTTCCAGACCATGGTCTCTTCCTACCATAAACCCTTAAAATTTGCTCCACACATATTTGCTAAATGCACTAACAAAATCCCTAACGTGAAATTTCCCCTATTTCATCTAGGCATAAGGATATCACCCTTGAAAAAAGGGGTCTCATGGTCTAGTTTATCGACATTTGACCCTCCCCTTGAGCTATGGTGACCTAGTTACAAAAAAATTGGAGGGAATTTATCAAAGGGAAACTAAGTCATTTCTTCTGTTGCAGAGGATTTTATGCCTTCTTGTTCAAGATGAATGAGGACATAGAATTTATTTTTCAAAATGGGCCTTACTTATTCGACTCTTGCAGTATGTACTTGAATCATTAGACCCATGACTACAATCCAGAGCATGATGTTCCTTCAACATTTCTAATATGGGTATGTATTCGTCATCTTTCCTTTCACTATTGGAGTGATGAGACCTTTTAAAGCATTGGGAATCCCATGGGGAATTATATAGATAGAGTCAAACCAAAGGAAAATATGTATGTTTGTGCTCAAATCTGCATGGAGGTCAACTTGGAAAGGGATTACCGATGAACATATTTTTTTCTTTGGATAACTGGAAGCATGAACAACCTTTAGATTATGAACTACTCCATTTCAAGTGTAAAATCTGTCACAAATATGGGAATTTCACTAAAAATTACAAGAAGGAAGCCTAGAATCCTCAAGCAGCTCCAAAGAAAGAAGAATAATGGAAAATAGTGAAGAGGAAGATGGGTTTGAATACAAATATTTAGGAAATATCAAGCCTCGACATCGGGAGTATCCACTCCAACTAGGTCAAATCCTCCTTGGGTAAATATTCCTATAAAAGGAAATCCATTAATCCCTAGTATGGATATTTTGAAGAAGGAAAGTCAGGGGAAAGATGGCAGTCAATCATTCCTTTCCAATAGATATGAATTTCTATCCTAATATGAGATAATATCCTCTAAAAATGTTTCATTCAACCTTCATATGATATCAATAGCAACAACCACACAACTAATGGAGCCGCCTTCAGTCTAAACAACAAGGTTTCAACCTCTTTAAGAAGGGGATCTTGGTCCAACAAGATGTGAAGAGACTAATAACTTAATAGATTCATAAATAGCCTCTCCTGGCCTCAAAATCAAGGGCAAATATCACATGGAGACAAAGGAAGAGGAAATAGAGGGTGGGGATTTTGAAGAAAATATTGTGATAAAATTAGGAAGGAAACCAACGAAAGTCAAAAGGGAGGAAGCTACCAATAGAGACAAATTGTTGGGCACTCAGACAATGATTGAAAAAACCCTCTAATTATGAACAAAACATCCAAAAATCTAGTGAACAATGTGCCTCAAAGAGGAGCAACCCAAAACCATCATCTAAATAATGTTTTTATCTCCTGGAATTGTAAAGGACTAGGTAGTAGAAGCAAAGAAGCAACAATAAGGGATTTAATAAGAACATAAAAAACCTACAATCTCCTTCTCCAAGAGACAAAAATGGGGGATTTTGAAGCAATGAGAATAGGAAAGCAACCTTGGTATTCAAGCGATGGAGTAGTAGTCAATTCAAGAGGAGCATCGGGAGGCTTGTGCACATTATGGAATAAGCACGAATGACAACCATATATGTTTCTTCATTCTCCAAATTGGTTATTAACATGCCTCAACCACCGACATTCTAGTAATAAATTTAGTGTCTTTAATGTATTTATGCCTATAGTTTACAAGGAAAAATAAATTTGTTGGAAGTCACTTCTAGATCTAAATGATTTAGAATTTGCTAGAAATATCATTTTGGCAGGGGATTTCAATGTCGTCTTGCACAACAAAAGAGAAAAGAGGGGGTTCCATCATCAGAGAGACCCATTCAGAGAAAATATGAAAGACCTAATCAATAACTATGACATAGTATATACCAAGCCAGTAAAAGGAAAATTCCCCTGGACCAATCGAAGGACTAGGCTAGGTCATATAGCTTACAGATTGGATAGGTTCTTAGTGCAAAGTGACCTCCTCCTTCAAGACTTCATAATAAAATCTAGGATTGTAGCATCAACAATTTCTGATCATAAACCTATTTCTCTCTAGCTCCAAGATGCCCTAGATTATGAGCCTTTTCCATTCAAGTACAACCCGATTTAGTCTAAATATAAAGAAGTTTCAGAGACAATTGTCATAACCAGGAGAGTTTGGATAAAATGTGCACCTATTTTTATATAGGAACAAAAAATAAAATCAGTCAGAGATGCCCTAAAAGAATGGATTTGTCTTTCATATTATTCTTTGTCTAGTGAGATAGAGATGTTAAGAGCTCGACTTGAGGAAATCCATGCCAAATTAGAAATGAAGAGGTCATTTTCAATCTTCAAGTAGCTAAAACAAAAAAACAACAAAAAATGATGAAAGTGATTAAAAATGAAGAAGTGACTTGGATATTAAAGTCACAAAGTCTTTGGCTAAAGGCATGAGATCAAAATATGAATTTCTTCCAGAAGTAACTTAAAGCCCTAGTCACTCGAAACAATGTTACATAAATAATCCAAGAGGATGGCACTAAAGTCTCGGAATTTCAAGAGTTGAAACAAGCAACCCGATCTCACTACAACAACCCTTTTACAAAACATGGTGGCATAGATCCTAATGAGGTATTTTACATGCTATTAAATATACCTACAATCCTCACAGAGGAAGATAACATCGATCTTGTGAAACATATAGAGGAGGAGGAGATAATGAAATCCATTTGGGATTTAGAATCCAATAAGGCTCATGGGCCTGACATGTTCTAAATCATGTTTTACAAAACTTACTGGAGTTTGATTAACATAAATCTAAAAAGAATGCTCCAATATGTGCAAAAAAACTAGCAAGGTTGGAGGTAACACAAAATCTTGCTTTCTTGCTTTAATTCCAAAAGAGGATAACCCATCTTCCTTTTCTAGGTTTCAACCCATATCTCTTTGCAATTCGTCATATGAAATAATGATGAAAAATGTTGCTACCAGAATGAAAAAAGTGTTTCCCAAGATCATATCTAAAAATCAAGGAGGGTTTATGCAAAACAGACAAATAATGGACAACATTGTGTGCATTCATGAATACATTCATTCAAGTAAGGTAAATAAAGAAAAAGGTATGGAAATAAAGATGAACCTGACTAATGCCTTTGATCAGGTGAGGCACTATTTTTCATCTGAGGTCACAAATAAATTTGGTTTTAACCTCCCATTTATCAATTGGATCTCCTCTTGTATCAATGCCCCTCATATTGCACCCTTAGTCAACAATTTCCCTTCTTATTTCTTTCAAGGACACTGAGGAATGAGACAAGGCTGCCCCTTGTCTCCAATTTCGTATGTCATCATGGTTGAGTCTCTAAGATGGAAAATAGAGGTAGAATCAATTGTTGGGAACATTCCTAGGATCAAAATATTGTGGGGAGTTAAGAGCTTGAACCGCTCCTAGTTTTCAGATGACACCATCCTCATGGGAGGAGCCTCAACTATAATAGCTTCCATATTTAAGAAGGATCTTGATCTTTTCACTGCTATTTTAGGAGGGATGATAAGCCATTATAAGAGACAAATTTTAGGATGGAATGTTAAATCTCAAGAGCTCCAAGCCATCTCTAGAATTATGCAATTTCCTTGCTCAAAAAATTAGACCTCCTTTAAATAATTGGGCATACCAATTCAACTGTAAAATTCTCATTCAGAAGCATGGCAGAGCATTCTTGATAAGATTAATACAAAGTTTACTCAATGGGGATCATAGTGGTTAAAACTAGCTAGAAAATTGATATTGATAAAGTTAGTCCTCTCACCATTCCCTTTATTCCAGTGTTTTGTTATGGTGGTACCAATGGGAATTATGCATAAAATAGATAGGGAGATCATGAGTCTTTTACGGCAAGGGGGAAAGACCAACAACAAACAAATCATCTAATTAAGTATAATATGGTTAGATTCCCTCAAAATAGAGAAGGTTTTGTGATAAAGTACCCAACTCTTATGAATTTATCAATGGGAGACAAGTTCATATGGAGATTAATAATGGGAAAACTTCATTGGTGGAAAAAAATTATTTGGAAAAAATATCTCCAAGACAACACGAAGAAATGTATGAAAATATTAGTGAGAAACAAAAAAGGATCATATATTTGGAAGATCATAAAATTGGTAGCTCCCCTAATCCAATCCAGGCTTACTTGGATTCCTGGTAATGGTAAGCAAATCTCCATATGGAAGGATGGTATCATGGGGAAAATATCCCTCTCTCTCAACTCATAATTGCACCCTTTAAAGCTTTGGATGGATGGTGAGAACCTCAAAACTCTTTATGATATATCAAAGTAATCGACAAGATAAGATCATTGGTTGGGATGGAATTTAGGGACCCCTATTTCACATCTTCACCATCTACTGTTGAAATTAAATAATGCTTTGAATGAGTGTGCGCTTTGGGACATTCAATCAAAGGACCATAGAGGTTGGGGTGATGCAATTTACAGTGTAAAAGGGGGTTACCTAGCTCATCTTTCATCTCTTCCTTTGTCTCAGAAATCCTCGATCTGGAAATTCATCTAGCACAGTGACAAGCTCCCTAATATTGAAATTTTATGTTGGATCATAATGCATGACAAGCTCCTTACATTGGAAAATATGAAAAAGAGAGGAATCCAGGGCCCCTCCAGGTGTGAGTTATGTCAATCTGATGAATAAATCATTCATCGTTTATTTTTTTATTGTAGTTACACCAAGAAAGTTGGGTTTTGTTGTTTGCTAGAATTTATTTTGTTTGATAGCATGTCTGTTACCTATGAGACTAGCTTGTGGTATAAGAAACTACAACCCAGGGGCATCTAAGCCGTCAAAATCACCTGGGGATCGAACCCATCTCGAGCCACACCAACCCTTAATATGGATGGATTTTTTTGGGTGTCTCCTCCAAAATACTGTGAGTTTTGAACTTTGTCCACCTTACAGAATGAAACCCTTGAAATCCAATTGTGTTAGCAAAATTTGACTTAGTGTTTGCTAGAATTAATCACCATGTTATAAAACCCCTTACATGGAAAGAGATGTTCTCTCCGTGGAGAAATTCATATAGGGAATCTCTGCAAAATAAAAAAAGATCTGAAGATAATTTGGAATTCCCTCCCTAAATACATCTACTAGAAGATATGGCTTGCTAGGAAAAATGTAGTGTTAAATTAGAAAAAATACAAACTAGCATTGACAATAGCCAAGGCAAAGGGTCTCCTCGTAGACTATATGGTTCGTAAGCTCAAGATGGATCAATAGGTTCTGGAGATGGAAGAAGATGCTTAATTCAACCAATTTTATATTCACAAAGAGCCTTGGATTCTTCCCATATCTATGAATCAGAGTCAACCTCGTTGGATAACTTAGTTGGATGCTCAAGAATTCATGGAATGAAAAAGCAATTATAACTCTTACATCTTGTTCTTTGATGGGGATTCAAAGAAAACCCAAGGGTGGCATGTGCAGGGGGTATTCTCTTCCATCCCAAAGGAAATGCTATAGCTTCATGTGTTTGAGGGATGGGTCAAGCTACCAACAACTAGGCATAGGCCTATGCCTTATTGTGAGGTGATTGCAAGGCATCCTCATAGTTATGGAAGAGAGGACCAAATATCTGAAGATAGTTGGGGAATCTATGGTAATTATCAAAGCCATGATTGGCATAGTGATTTCTATGGATAATTGTTATAGAAAGATTTGCCTCACCATTGCTATCTTGCACAGAGGGCCTTTTTCCATTTCCCTATGAAGACTTTTCATCCCTTTTTTGATGAATCCAGAGCTAAAAATGTACATTTTTCCACATATACGCTCCCTAACTATTATTCAAGATGCGTATATGCTTGTTGCTCCATTACAACTCCCGTATATTGGGATTTGTGCCAGAAAATATAAAATGAGGTTGAGTTTCCATGTCACGACAAAATATTTTTTATCCTTGGCCTTCCATATACTAGAAGCATTCTGACTCGGCCCTTCAGTTGCATTATGGAGGCTATAAGAGCACAATTTAGAACTATGGAAAAAAAGGAGAAAGCATTCAACTTTGAGAGCAAAGTTACTATGGAGAAATTACTTCATATTGAGTCTGCATCCCTTTGTCCCTCAAGTCTAAACACAATGTTCAGCCCCCAAGCTCTTCCCTTATTATTGAGAGGACCTCTTTGCCTCTTTCTCATGAGCTTGCCTTTGGTGGAGGATTGAAGTGGTGGGGGCCCAGTTGGAAGGAACTTGGTTTCTTGGTTTTGAACCATGCCGACACGGAAGTCTGTAATGTTGACACTTATGTTGATCAATTATTAATAGAAATACTCCTTTCCCGTCCTATTGGTATCTTTCAAATATATGATTATTATCCATGGGCGTGTTTGTAATGTTTATTAATGGATTATGCTATCTGATGTGATAACCCCTTTCTTATCATCACTATATACTTGCTTTGTTTGTTTGTTGAGAACTTCTCGTAGGTATAAAGCTTTGGGTCAAAGTGCTCAATGGTGGAACATCATCAAACGTTGGATCGAGGTAGGTCTCTTTCTTATATTGCACATTAGTTTATATAGCATATGTTGGAATTGAGTTGATTTCTGCAGTCATACCTGTCTATTGTGGTTTACCCTTGGCCATAGAGAGTTTTTCCCTTGTAACAGAAATGACGACTCCACTGGGGAGAGATCTTCCTTCTAAGGGTTGAAGTACTTTTTCTTCTTACATTGCTCTTTTTCCTTTGTGTTTCTTGTCGTATCATTGCTTGACAGATCCTGTTCACTATGAGTCTGAGTTTTCAACCTTTACCCTTGCCTGGCCTTGTTTTAAAGCATATACGCCCCTTTTTCCCTGACAGTCGTGTATACACGCTTGCTGTCTCACTGCAAGAGGCGTATATACGCTCTATTCTCCTGAATAGTCGCATATACCACTTCCCCTTGCTTGTTTGCTTAGTTGAGTGACTATTGGGTAGGATTTAAAGATTGTTGAGCCTTCTTAGGTCTCTGTAGTGCCTGTTGAGATTATTTGGGATGACAGGAAGCTTGTTTGGAGTTGAATTTTTGGGCGTAGTCTTTCTCTTTGTTTTTTATTTTTAATTCGTCCTTGGTTTCTGGGTTGTTTGCTTTTTCTACCTGGTATTATGCTTGAGTTACTGCTTTTATACACTGTAGAATTCATCTGTCAAGTTGCTTATCAGTCCATGCATTTTCTTTTTAGAATATTGAAAATACAAAAAAAATAGGCATTTTGCATTGGTTGGCATTTTTGTCTTTGAATTTTTTCATTATCTTAGCACATGTAGCGAAAGATCATATTTTACCTATGGATTGCAGATTTGAAATTGAGGACTACACTGTTTTCATTAGCATATCATTCATTGAAAAGTTAAAGATAGACTTTGCATTATATCCATATTTATTTTCTGGTAGAGTCATAACACCATAAGTTTCACCTCCATAACTTTTTGAGTAACCACGACCAATAAAATTTACACTTTAAACTAAAATTGACTAGTCACGATTTTATTTTTAGGGTGCACAAACTAGCTTAGGATTTAGTGCCTTGGAATAGGATTTTGTGAGTAAACTTCTCCAAGGCAATTAAATCAACATATGTGTCTGAGATAGGGAGTTGAGAAGTCCATTGTATAATTGGTAATATCAGGAGGCTCCGCTCACACTGGAGTTAATCACGAGGTCGCACGAAGTTAGTTGAAGGGATAACCCCCAGATACTCACCTAGTCTCAGAGATATTTCTGTGGATTTATTCGTATTTGGGGATCTTGCTAGTGCCCATACCTCTATGAGAGGCAATGCTTTCAAGGTTTCTGGATTTGCTACCCTGCCCATATGGTGATCCGGACTTACGACTGCTCACCTGTGCATCAGTTATACAATGGTTTATTAGTTTCTTGACTTAGGTATCTCGTAGGTTACTTGCAGGGGTTATTCTTCTTGTACCCTGAGTCAGATAAGGGTCAGACAACACACAACCTTTATGGAGGATTACCTCTCTAGGGGGATCTGACCGACTGGTTGTTAAGCCCATGAGGGCCCTTATAACTGATTCTGTTACCTCCAAAATTTAGTGGCGAGTCTCAGGTCCCTCTTGGACTAGACATACCTTCTTCAGCAAGGGAGGCCACTCAACCACTTTAGCCCATTTGCATGCATATTGGTCGTTTGACTTTTTGGTATGCTTTTTGACTACTAGTTGTCCATAGGATATATTTCTATTTGTGGACGAGTCATAAGTCATCGTGGAGTCAGACCAACTTCCTCGCAGGTCCCGTCGGTTGTTACAGTTACCATCGATTTTTGAGTCCTTGCCTTCTAAAAGGCGTAGAGTTATCAGTAGTGGTACACACACATCCACTTTTCAAACTTGTGATCCTACAAGGATGAGTACCGAGTCTAGTCTTCAGAACACGGGGAGTTCCTCGACTCCCAATCCCACTATAATTCATGGCACTCCTTCGACACCTATAGCCGCTACAGTTGCAGTGTTAAAGGCTTACACCGGTACTATGGCTCGGCCTGTAGTTAATGCTTCATCTCTTGCCTCGAACCCATTTGGAGGTTTTGGCCACTCACCGAGTTACAATGTTCAGACCATCCCCATGGCTTCTAGTCTGTTTTCTTATGGTATGCCTAACTTCACCTCGCAGTTTTCAACTGCCATCCTAGTTGTTGGACATAACACTAGCCTTAGACTTGGGGGCACTACACCTCCTTACACTCCTTCCCCGTTTGGTGGTTCTCATATTCCCCAAGCAAATCCTAATGTAGGGATTGTCCCTATTCTTAACCCTGGGTATAATATTTCTACGGCTAGATGGAACAACCCAGCTGGCGGACAAGTTTCGCCCTATATTCCTATCCCCTCGGTGCCGATTCCGACCAATACTTTTGGCATGACGAATCCACTTCAATCCTTCGGATTCCCACCTGAAGGAGGTCATTCTTACACTTTGGGCACCCCCCAACCTAGATCTAATACAATTGGGGGCAGTTTTAACAACCCCCAACTTGGATCTAATCCAACTGGGGGCAATTTTCATAACCCTTATCAGAACACTCTTGCTGGAATGATGCTCAATCCATCTTTTACAAATCATCACAGAGGAGGGTCTTATAATTCCAGATAAGGTTTTGGTCCTCACTAGAATCCCGGATGGAATGCAGTTCCTAACGAACAATCTTTTGCGGGAGGATGGGGTCAGGTGTCGCAACCCCGTATTCCCTTTCTGGCCACGCTTAATTGCCAGATTTTTCTAAATTAATGAATGACCCAGTGAGTCATGACACCTCATGGCCCCCTGTCCCTACCAAACTTCCATCAGACATTCCAAAGTTTGAAGGTAAGAATGCGAAGACCCTAGTGATCACGTCACTACTTTTCACCTTTGGTGCTCATCGAATTCTCTGAACCATGATTCTATCAGGTTACAATTGTTTCAGCGCACTCTCATTTGAGTAGCGTCACAATGGTACATTGAGTTACCTAGGGGCACATATGGGTCATTCCATCAGTTGGTGCTAGCCTTTCTCAATCACTTTCAACTGCCCATTCGTTATGATGTTGGCCTTAAACTTTTGTTAACTTTACGCCAGAATACCGACACTCACATCTCGGACCATATCCAGGAATGGCGTAGGCGAAGGCGGTTGGGTAAGACTCTTATACCCCCAGCCTTTCTTTTAGAATGGTTCATAAAGTCTTTACAGAATCCTATTTCGAAGGACGTTGCTACTTCTGGGGTATTCAGCAAGGAAGAAGCTATCCTTAGAGCCCAACAATTTCATTTGATATATGCTCAGTCTGGGATGTTATACCACCTTCTTCCAGATGCACCACAAACAAATCACGATCCTAGACAAACTCCCGGACCTCATGTCGATGGCATTGTAGGGTCTTCCAATGTAAAATTCATAGACTCGACAATGAAGTATGCTGGAGGGCTCGCCTCGTCTGGATCCTCCAAACCCACCCAATCGGCGGATGTACATTCCGTGCAATCGTCAAAGAACCCAAATGGTGACCAAAAACCAGATGGGAATAAAAGGAAAGGTCGAAATAATCGTAAGGGTGGGAAGAATAATAATAATCAACCCAAGGACAAATATAATAATGGGAAACATAATGATAATGCTGGAGAGGGCAGGAAAAACAAGCGTAAGGTGAAGTTTTCTTGTAAACTTTGTATTGATGACCACCTTACCCACTTGTGCCCCAAACTTGCAGAGGCTGCGAGGATTTTAAATCTACCACCCACTGTGCTGACAAATCCATTCCCACACAACCAACACTTAGCCTCGAGTTCTTTGAGCATTGGAAATGCACCTGGTGGAAGTCAAAACCCACCATCGCAAGATGGTGATCGTGTTTGCATCAATATGGTCGATGCAAAAATTGATATAGCCACCCTCTCTAGAGATTATAGCTCTTCAAATGCTAGTACCAGCCTAGAAGCTCCTCCTCCACCCCTGGATACAAACTTATAGATTGAGAAACTAGAGCCACCACCTCGTATTCCGAAAGGAGTACTCAAGCACTCTACCCACAACCCTAATGCTAGAGCCGCCCAGAACTATTCTATTGTTGAAGATCTGGGCCAAACCCCTTGTGCGATGTCGGCCTTGGAGGTACTCCAGACGTGTCCATCACAGAGGAATGCCTTACTCTCTGCCTTAGGATCTCTAGAGCCTAGTGGCTCAAAAGTTATCAAATTTGATGTCATGGACATGAAGCCTCACTTACCCTACCATCTGGCTTTTCAAATCTACGTGGAGTATTCCAAGTATACTATCAAACAAGCGGTCGTTGATGAAAGTGCTACCACTTGCGTGATGTCCCTGGTCTGTTGGAAAGCTATCGGTTCTCCAACCCTTTCCAAGTCGTCAAACATGTTGACTGCATTTGACAGTCATTCCTTTTGCCCTCATGGTATTCTCCCCGCCTTTCCGGTCTAGTTGGGTGGGAAGACGGTAGAGGTGGAAGTAGAGGTAGTTGATGCACCTCTCGATTATAACTTGTTACTAGGTCACAATTGGACCTATGCTATCGTCATTGTCGTATCGTCCATTTTCCGCGTGCTTTGTTTTCCTCATCAGGGGGAAATCATGACGATCAACCAATTATCCTTTGCGTACTCTAGTCCTAATGCATATGTTGGACCATCGATCCCTATGATCGATAATTCTTAGCCGGCAACTAAGAATATCGGTGCCGAAATGTATTCTTCCCTCATGGGTACTTTCGACTTCTTGGCACCGATTCACCACATTTACGCCATGTCTAGTAGGCTCGCTTCAACAGAGAGGTCCATTCCTTCCCGCACTTCCTATTTTAGTGATCCTTGGACCTTGCCTTCTCCGACTTCATCGATTGAAGGTCAGTCGCATGCTAGCATGGCTATGCCACTATCGACAGTGGAGATTGTGTATCAATCTATCCTTGACTCTTCCGTCGATCCCGATCCCGTTACCTCGCAGACGGACGAGGAGGATCCCGTTCCTAGGCCTGTATGGGCCACTTCGTTATCTTGTTCACATGATTTCTTAGATGAGACTTTGCCTTCGGACAAATCCATCCTCGAAGCCATGAATGTTCCCGAGAGACCTTGGTACGACATGCATCATCGATCTTATTTTCTCCCAAGTCTTGAAAGAATTGAGCAAGATGATTTTCGATCTACTTTGAGTGAGATAGTCGGTCACACTATAGTTCCACTTGATACGCACAGTATTTATGCCGAAGGAAATATGGTGAGTATTTCTCCTACCGTCTCGATCGACATCTCTCATACCCTTGGAAAAATTGAGAACGTAAATATAGGTGCAGATTGTTCGCCAGAAGAGATTATGATCTACACCAACCTCTTCAAAGAATTTCGAGATGTATTTGCTTGGTCATATGAAGAGATGCCAGGGATCGATCCTCACATTGTCGAACATGAAATTAGAACTTATCTGGATGCTAAACCTGTTCGACAACGTCTTAGAGCTGTTAATCCTAGGAAGGCCCCCGCTATTAAGGCAGAGGTGGAGAAGCTACTTAATGCCAGCTTCATCTACCCAGTTTCCTTGACCGAATGGGTATCCAACCTCGTTCCTGTAAATAAAAAGCAAGGAACCATCCGTGTGTGTATGGACTTTCGCGACCTAAACAAAGCTTGTCCTAAAGATAACTTCCCCGTGCCTTTCATTGATCAGATTCTCGATGAGTGTGCGAGAAGCAAAATATTTTCCTTTATGGACGGATTTTCAGGATATAATCAAATCCAGATCAAACCTAAGGACCAACACAAGACGAAATTAATATGTCCTTGGGGTACTTTTGCATACCGGAAAATGCCTTTCGGCCTAAAAAATGTTGGAGCAACCTTCCAACGCGCCATGACTTTCGCTTTTCACGATCTCAAGCATATAGTCGAAGCTTACCTCGATGATCTTGTTGCTCACTCTCGCAAGAGAGTGGATCATGTCACACACCTTCGACTGGTTTTTGAAAGATGTCGTTACTATAGAATCCAGTTAAACCCTCACAAATGCATCTTTTGCGTTAGGTCTGGCCGTCTCTTAGGATTTTTAGTTTCCAAGACTAGGATCATGGTAGATCCTCTTAAGGTTGAGGCAATACTTCAATTGCCTCCCCTGTGCATGATTAGACAACTTCAAGGTTTACAGGGGAAAGATAAATTTCTGTGTCGGTTTATAGTGAATTATGCCAATATCACTAAGGGTTTCATGTGCCTATTGAAGAAATACACCCCTTTTATCTGGGATGAGTGAGCCCATGAGTCTTTCGACACCTTGAAGAAAGCCTTGGTATCGGCTCCTCTGCTTAAATCTCCTATTACAATAGAGATTACTTGTTATATATTGTCGCGTCCCAAGAGACGATTGGTATGGTTCTAGTTCAGGAGGATGATGAGCTCCATGAACACATCATCGACTATCTCAGTCGAAATTTAGTTGGTCCTGAGCTTAATTACTCTCACATCGAAAAGCTAGATTTGGCTGTCGTTCACGCAGTCCAACGTTTACGACACTATATATTGCTTTGCAAAACTACTGTAGTTGCTTATGTTGATCCATTTCAATACATCCTCACTAGGCGTATCATAGGTGGGAAATATAATAAATGGATTTTCATCTTACAAGAATTTGATCTCGACTTTGCTTTAGCCAAGCCCAAGAAGTCATTAGTTTTTGCAGAGTTAATATCCGATTCCCCACAATTAGATGAGGATGTTATCCATGTCGATTCGTTTGCAGACGAACACATTTTCCTTGTCTCGTCGTCTGACCCCTGGTATGGAGACATTGTTTTATATATTCAAACCTTGAAGTTCGCTCAGCATCTCTTGCGAGATGATCGACGATGAGTTAGATACCAAGCCAAAAAGTATACCATCGTTGGAGACACTTTGTATCGCCGAGGAATAGATAGTATCTTATGTTGTTTCTTAACTCACAAGGAAGCCGAGTTAGTCCTAAATGAATGCCACAAAGGGGCTTGTGGTGGTCACCTATCTAGGCTTGCGACATACCAAAAAATCCTGCGAGTCGGTTACTTCTGGCCTACCATCTTTAAAGATTGCATTGAAGCGATTAAGAAGTGTCACCCCTGCCAGGTGTTCACTCAGAAAATGTGCTCGCACCCAGCCCCTCTTCACTCAGTCATTACCGTTGGTCCCTTCACCAAGTGGGGGGTAGATTTTGTCGATTGCAAGCCAACTTCAGCTAGGGGGCATCAACACATCATCGTGGTTGTTGACTATTTTACCAAATGGGCCAAAGCCATGCCTACTGTAAAATCTGATGGGAAGACTGCAACCTTCTTCGTGTTCAACCAAATTATCGCCCAGTTCGGTATCCCGAGTGAGATTGTCACAGATCATGGCAATCACTTTCAGAATGAAATGATGGTAGAACTAGCGTCCAAGATGGGGTTTAAACATGGTCACTCATCTCCTTACTACCCCCAGGAAAATGGGCAAGTAGAGGCCGTCAACAAGTCTCTCAAGACCATTTTGCAAAAAACTGTCAATTGGAGTAATTCCAATTGGCACATCATGTTGTATCCCGCGCTTTGGGCATACCGAACCTTGGTTAAGACTGCCACTGGTTTTTCCCCTTTTCAGTTAGTGCACAATGTGGAGTCGATACTTCCCGTTGAATGTGAAATTCCTTCTCTCAAATTGGCAGTCGAGCTCCTACCTGACACTTCATATTTAGAGCAACACCTGGTGCACCTAGAGAGTCTTGATGAGAAGCATTGAGACACCTTTACGACTATAGAGGAAAACAAAAAACATGTCAAGGTTTAGTATGACAAGTCTATCTCTCCCCGTTTGAATACCGAGGGTGACTTGGTCCTTTTGTATGACCAAGCGAAAGAACCGCTAGGGGTAGGAAAGTTTAAACCCATGTGGCATGGTCCTTATATTGTGCGACGTGTTCTAGAAAAAGGAGCCTATGAATTGGAAGATTATGAAGGGAAGAAATTGGTCAAGCCCAGAAATGGGCTCTAATTGAAAAAGTATTATGCTTGATCCCTCGGCTTGAGCAAAACCTTTTGTATACTAATGTAAATTTAGTGTATATACATCTTTTTTCTTTTTGTCTTTGGCTTGCTTATCAAGTTTTCCCTTTTTGTTGGTAGATGTCAACGGAGTCTTCGGTCTACCTAGGATTCACAAACAGAGCCAATCGTCATACATGGAACTTGGCTTCCTCCGCTTGGGTGATTTACTCACCCGAGGGTCTATTGGTGTCTTCAGGTGGCATATGCCTAGGGCCATCCACGAACAATGTGGCTGAATATAGCATCGTCATAGAACTTTTGCGCGATGCTATCTCACATGGTATTCACTCTCTAGAGGTTCACCTGGATTCTCAGTTAATCATATGTCAGTTGAATGACAGTTGCCATGCGCGTGATCCGACATTACTCTGTCGATTCCTATGGGTACGTCTTTTAGAACGACAATTTGATTTTATTACATACTTCCACATCCCTAGAAGTTCTAATCATGTATCCAATGCCTACGCTAATTATGTTTTAGATTGGAATTTGTCACATTAATAAAGCAAAGAAGACCATTAAATCAATGTACACATTGTAAGATATGAGTAAAGCCGAAGATCCCTCTTTATATATTTCCAAAAAATATGGTGTTTATATTACAAAATTGGGGCTAAAACCCTCAAAATACATATACAGTCGATATACATGTCCCATGACATCTATGCCTATGGCGTTGGATGTGTATCATGATAGAAAACCACAGCGTTTGCGAGACGCTGGAAGAGTCGTACCCATGCTCTAGGTACACCGACAACCTGCCGCTGCATGGCTTCAGGTAGATCCTCCACCTGAACCATAGGAATCTTTTGTGTCAGATGAGACAGGTTACCCTGCATGTTCTGTAGGACTCTCTCTACTTCTCCTCGCACTGCCTCATCTCCCCAATGCCTCCGCCTGAATGCTTCTGGCCGTTGCAGACCCACATCTGCAATCACACATGTATCGAATTAATAACACCATCCAAAAATATTTTTTGTCCTCTTTAATACAAAAATACAAAAAAATGAAATATATAAAAACTTTTACCTATGGCGCCGTAGGCAGCTTCTAGTGGAAGCGGCATATCAGGATCCCCTCTTAAATCGATTCCCTTGTAGGGATATTCGTCTAGAGCTATGATTTGTCTCTGCCACCAGAAGAAAAAATCATCATTGTAGGGTGTCACCACCCTACCTCCCCCCTGTCGTTTCATGACCTCGATCCATCACGCCACAGTCGGATCATGTGGTCCTCTAGGAATGATCTCCACTCTAGGTCCCAGACCTAGGACTCACTCGAAAAAGAAGCTGTAAAGGATAGAGGCAAACCCGAAGTTTCATTTCCCCCCTGCTTGCACTCTGTCAACTGACCTTTCATGTTGGTCAGTAGTGAGGTACACCAGTCGTAGACGATGGGTCTAGCACACTTCAGTGTGTAAAACATAAGTGGTCTCGATGCTTGATGCAACGAGGCCTATCCTATGATCCTGGTAAGCACAAGAACAATAATCTTCGGGATGAGGTTACCTATAGCCCGGATAGGTATTTGACTTCCCACCATGGGAGTCCCTGCAACACAGTGGGCCTCAATGTATTCTTCGACCTTCAACCCACTCCCTGCCCCATGAGACTTGAGGTCCACAACCTCCCCTCAGCATGAAAGTCTAGTCAAGAAGTAGATGTCCTCTACTTCGATCCTTAATGGTTGTCCATCAAGAATAAAGCTCTTGCTATCAAGATCCCAATAGCCCACCAACATTTCCAACAACCTCACTTGGGCCCTCATTCCTTTGAGAGCCCAAAACTTATATAAACCACATCTTTGTAAAGTGGCTTGAGCCACCAGATCTTGATCCACTACTGCATCTACCTCCTCATGCTCTCACTCTCTCCATTCCAACACCATCCTGCAAAAAACCAAATCATTTTTGAGTTAGAAAAATCTTTTTTTTTTCCATTTGTGCACGTATACACGGTTTATTTACAAACAGTCGCGAGTAGGGATTGCTATATGCCCCCTGTAGTTCACACAGGGGCATATAACTAGTCATATATGCGACCTATGTAGGGAAACCCGTGTATACCGAAAAACCCAATTTGCACCCTTAAAAACTAACAAAATAGAACCTAACTCAAAATTGTAAACCACTGAAATTAAAGAGGATGGGATGAAGAGTTACCTGGTCCAGATGGTGCGTGATTTCATTTCCTATTACTCCCACTATCGTTGTTTGAATTCTGGAGGTGTTTTAGTCCAAATTGCACTATTTGGGTAAAAATGAAAATGATACAGTAAATTTTGATTTTATTACTATTTATAAGCCATTTTTTACCCACTTGATATAGTTTTATGCTATTGTTTTGCCTAATGGACTAATTCAAAAATGGTTTTAAGCTGGTTTTTGTAGTTTTGACTCAATTTTCTTGTGGATTTCAATGTCATGGTTGGTCGTTCGTCTCCTCAGGCAGGTACATTCATAACCTAGCATATAAGATAGGCACCTACTCTATCATGCATTATTTGCATTATCCTTCATCTACCATTTTTTATGCCTTAGGTACGAACCCATTTATTATGACGCATAAACCTTCATCTGTTATTAATAGCGTCGTTAATAAATGGTAGAGACTTACCAAACATGGGTACCCTAGTTAGAACCTCTTCGTCATTTGGTGCCCATGCCGAGTTTTTCCTTAGGACCGGGAGTCCATTATAATTCAATACATGACTTTACAATGAGCCTCATTTCTCATTCATGCACACAGGACCTTATTACCCGCGGACTCCCAGTAACGAGTCTCAGTTAAGCTCTTCTTCGACTAGCTATCAAAAATAGAAAAGATTGACGAGTGAACTTGTCTTTTTCACACTCATAAATTGGATTTGAAAAGACATCTATTTGGCACAAGTTTACCCCTTTTTCACACCAAGTAGACTAAAAGACATAAAAAAGGACATTTTTTGGAGTTAAGTTGTGATTGCATCTCATGCCCTTGCTTGTTGTATTGAGCCTTTGGCTGGTTCTCGCTTTGCATTATAAATCGTTGCCTAAGCAGTTTGCATCCTCAACCAAGCAGAGCCTTGTTTTTATGCTTCACAATTTGACACCCCATACCCTGGAGGGAACATCACCCCAAGTGTCCATATCCCGCATGCATTTCCTTGCATTGAGCATAGGTACGTTCTACTGTTGGAACTAGTTTTTCTTACTTGTGACACTCATTCCCTCCTCTGTATCATAGCATTCATTTGTTATGAAAAAAAAAAAAGATGGGCGGGAAGGGAATACTATAATGTAATTGGCAGCAGTCGTGTCGCCTTTGGATAGAGCACAAAGTTATTGAGTCCATGTGTCATCATAATTTTGGGTTTAGCATGGCCTTAGGAAGCTGATCTCACTACAGATTTTTCCCTACCGACTGGTTACTCTTCCAGTCCCTATAGAGAACACTATTGATGTCTCATGCATCCAATTGTCACATCATTGAGTCCATGCTACCAGAGTTCACCATATGTCTCATGCTCTTGTTCAAAGGATGTCTATCAACCTGTGTCGGCCACTCCTTAGAAATCTTGACTTTGCATGTCGGCCATACCCTAAGTTTGTCTCAGAATCACATGATACTTTGGTCTTATCATGCATCCTGGCCCTACTTTCACCATTGGTAGGTCACCTTGAACCCAACAATCAACATTTCATCATTAGTCGTTGACTGGGTGGTTTCCCTTGTGTTCAAAAGCAAGACATCTATTCACATTTTGGGATTCGTGTAGTGTCTTGGATGCCATTAGCCTTATTGGTGGTTTCCTCGCCTTTGTCAACAATTTTTCATCATTGGCTGCTATTCAGAGGGTCCTTTTCATGTACCACTTGCATTTGGCACACACGAAAGACACACAGGGTCGTTGGTTTGTGAACATGTCCTTCGTCCGATCTCCACCAAATCATGAAGCTCCTGCTTTGATCCTCATGTTGATTGATGAGAGATGCCTCAATGCTCTCCTTTCAGTGGATATCCTTCCATCGCCTTCAACTCATTTATTATGGATATGAGACCTAGAGTTTTATGAGTACCTTGAGGCTTGTAGTCATTAGTGGCAGGCTCTCTCACCATTGACAGATGGGAATACATCAATGCCTCGACACCAAATCCTTTATTCACATTTGTAGGGATGTACTCGGTGCCTTGATACCTACTTTCATTATCGGTAGGTTGTCTCGCGTTTGTTAACAATATACTTCAATGACCGGTAATCAAACGATGTCTCATCGTGTTCGACCTCAACTCATTTATTCACATGATGTAGACTTGCACCATTGGCAGATAGTGTAGAAGACTTGAAGGCATCACTATGTGGCTGCAACTTTCCTGACCTGTTTCCTCCATTTCATTGGACTAGTACATTTTTTACTTTAGTGATCATGGGAGATCATATTGTACTACATGGTATACATATATCTTCAGATTGATTTTTGAGACTGGTTTCACTGGGCCTTGTTCGTGACTATGACAACTTTTAGCATATAACTGCATTTGTATTTGCCTATTCATGGTCATGAACACTTGTTTGGTATATTTTTCACATGGATCTGCATTGTATTCTTGGAAGCCATGTATGCAAAGTCAGTACATAATGTAATGAGCAATTGAGTTCCTCCAGCTGGTTCTCTACCACTCCACTTATGGGTTATTTATAATGTATTTCGGTCATCGCAGATACTCCTCTGATCTCACACATTAGGGGGCATCTGTTATAGCAATATTTGCATCACCATTGCTATCTTGCATAGAGGGCCTTTTTCCATTTCCCTATGCAGACTTTTCATCCCCTTTTTTATGAATCCAGAGCTAAAAATGTACATTTTCCCACATATACGCTCCCTAACTACTATTCAAGATGCGTATACGCTTGCTGCTCCACTACAACTCGCATATATCGGGATTTTTGCCAGAAAATATAAAATGAGGTCGAGTTTCCATGTCACGACAAAAGACTTCTGATCCTTGGCCTTCCATATACTGGAAATGTTCTGACTCGGCCCTTCAGTTACATTCTGGAGACTATAAGAGCACAATTTTGAACTATGGAAAAAAAGGAGAAAGCATTCAACTTTGAGAGCAAAGTTACTCTGGAGAAATTATTTCATATTGAGTCTGCATCCCTCTGTCCCTGAAGTCTAAACACAGTGTTCAACCCCCAAGGTCTTCCCTTATTATTGAGAGGACCTCTTTGCCTCGTTCTCATGAGCTTGCCTTTGGTGGAGGATTGAAGTGGTGGGGACCCAGTTGGAAGGAACTTGGTTTCTTGGTTTCGAACCGTGCCGACATGGAAGTTTGTAATGTTGACACTTCTGTTGATCAATTATTAATAGAAATACTCCTTTCCCATCCTCTTGGTATCTTGAAAATATATGATTATTATCCATGGGCGTGTTTGTAATGTTTATTAATGGATTATGCTATTTGATGTGCTAACCCCTTTCATATCATCACTATATACTTGCTTTGCTTGTTTGTTGAGAATTTCTCGCAGGTATAAATCTTTGGGTCAAAGTGCTTAACGGTGGAACATCATCAAACGTTGGATCGAGGTAGGTCTCTTTCTTATATTGCACATTAGTTTATATAGCATATGTTGGAATTGAGTTGATTTCTGCAGTCATACCTGTCTGTTGTGGTTTACCGTTGGCCATAGAGAGTTTTTCCCTTGTAACAATAATAAGTTGGCAATCATCATCATTGGGACTAAAAAGGAGACAAGCTCCTTCATGGAAATCTCCTTCCCATGTTAGAAGGTGTTTCAATTCAATCACTAATTAATGGGCCAACATAGCCATGGATCTAGAGCTTGGAATCTTATGAAAAATGGGGGTAGCAAAGTATGTTGTATTCCATAATGTAGCCCCTTAGATCAAAATTTAATCCCATCAACATTAAATATCACATGAGCAAGCAGTTAGAGCATCATTCTCCTTGCCTCGATATGGGAGTTCAGAGGATGAATTATAGTACTAACGACATGGAAGCATTTATCCATGCTCTAGGTTTTGAAGAGCTCAAAATAATAGTGCATTTTCATTGTGGTACTATGGTGAGAGAAGGTGATTGAATTGGGTACCTTGACGACCTCAATTCGACAGGGATCAAATCTTTGGTATGTTCAAGTTTTCTTCTTGGGCTATTTTTCGACACTGTTTGTGTTGGTTTGCATAATGTATTTACTTTTGGGGATTCGGCTCCGGAGGAAGGTTTAGCTCTAAGGATTGGTTGTGTTAATCTATATAATGCGCTTCCTTTCAAACATAAATTTTAAGTGGCTTCTTCTTTGGTTCAAATTCTAAATTCAAAACCTCTTGCTCCATGGCCTTCTGAGAGTTGTGGTGCTTCTAGTCTAGATCTTGGAGTTTCTCTAACTTGACAATTTGCGTCAAGGCTGGAATTAGGGAGACTTGGAATAAGATTCTGGTAGAATTTGGTAGACCTCTTTTTGGTTTCACTAAGCTATTTCCTTTGTTATTGGGAATTTCATCGAGGTTGAATTTATGTTTTTTCATTAAGCTAGAAATATTCTTCTCTCTATTATGATAAGTTTAGTTATTGTAGTTTAGACTCATTGGGTGAAAGTATTCCTACATGTACACTTGAGAGTCCTATTTTTGCAAGTCCAGTTTTCCTATGGGTTGGTAATTTGTGACAAGTTTGGAACTCGGGGGACTTTGAGAAAGTGTTTGGTTACATTTGGTAGATTTCTTCCCAATGTTAATTATCAATGTCCTTTGTCTCCTAGAAGTCTATTGAGATTTATTTTTTGTTTCCCTTCAAGCTAGAAATTTGCTCTTGATTATGATATCTTTGAGTTTAAAAGTTTGGAATTAATTGGTGCAAGGGAATTTTCCTTTTGGTTCTAATTTTTTTTGTAGGATGGATTTAGCATCCATGGTTCGAGAGAGTCTCTCTTCTTTTCAATTGGGCCACAAGATCTTCCATTGTTCAGCCACCCTCCAATCATTTTAGACAACTGAGGTGCACAACATGGATAACAAAGACATCTTGGAGTTTAGAAGAATCATGTGAAGACAAGATGAAGGCATACATTTCAACAAGAGGACCTTGCTTTCAATTTATTCAAAGATAAATGAAATTGAGAACCATTGTATATCTCAACATGCTAACATTATGGATACATTGGTTCATCAAAAGAAAATAATAGGTATCCTTGAAGCTAATTGTAACATGCTGAGGAAATTGGTTTTGAATCTTCGTAAAGATACTTTGTCTTCGACTTCCAACAATTGAGCAACTAACAATTCGACACAGATAGATTTCAAAGGAGAAGAAACAATCCATCAGGTCAAGGAGCCATTGGACTTGGAACAATAGAATTCCCTTCCTTCTAATGTGGATCAAGAGGAAGCAAATAATAACTAGGTCTACCATTGAATTTTGTGTATTTCAAAGCTATTAGAATCTCAGAATTTTCGTCGAGCAGGCCACAAGAAAGAACACTTGGAATGATTTTCATATAGTGTGCTTTGAATTACTTTTTGTAGTAGCAAAAGACTTCCTAGTTTTTTTCTTCTAAAGCTTTGGATAGTTTATGTAACCAATGTTAGCTCTACTATAACCCCCTTATTAATATAATATTTTTGTTCTGGTTTATATATATATATATATATATATATATATATATATATATATATAATTATTAGACTTCAATAATATATAAAGTTGAGTTTTCATCGATCCAAAACTTTGATTGAATTTTTAATAATTTAGGTTAATTCAAAATTAGGAAAAATTCCAAGGAGCATCGTTCCACCATGCACAAAACTTCGATCATGATGAAACTATGATCATGCCTAAATTTTTTATCAAATTCTTATTAAATTTATGATTGAAGAAAAAAAAAAAATTTGCTACAAGATCATCTTACTCCATCATATTTCAATACAATACCCTCTATTGTTAGCTTCACTTCCCTTCACTTCCCTAAATATTTTGGTTATCCATGTGAAAGATCCTTCATACATCATGAAATCACAAGATTAAAAAAATATGGAGAGCATAATGATAAATATTTCAATTTTTTTTTTGTTATAGATGCCTTTAGTTATTGGCATGATGAAGAATCACTTTTTTTTCTCTCTTTTTTTTATGTAATGCATTTTTCGAGAAAATCCACTAGGTGCTTCCCCTCATTTCGAGAATTGTATCCATAGTAAACCAAGTACTTTAGGGTGCAAGGCTAGGTCAACATTTAACAATTGGCTCACGAAGAGAGCAACCATGTTAGAAAGTGGGATTTGAACTTGGTCTTATCCACTTCAGCTACACCCAATTGACTATGAAGAGTTGCTTTTCATTCTTAATCCACAAAATATAATAAAAATTCTTGTAACTAACTATAAGTTAAAGAGGGATCACAAAGACACAATATCAAAATAGATAATGCTAGTATTAAATTGAGGAGAGGAGATGACACATAGGTATATTCATTGATTTTTGTTAGTATTCACACACATGCACACATCACACACAAGAAGGAGGGAAAGTTCGATAAAACAAACATATTATCCCCACAACCAATCAACCATTGTGTTACTAGGGTGACCACTACCTCTACAAAAACTTGCATCGACATAATGAACATGGCATATTGAGGTGTTTATGTTGTCATGTACCAAGGTTCATAGCCAATGTAGGATAATGAGAGAGTGACATTAACCTAAGGACTTGCAATATCATAGAGCCACCTTTGAAATTGACAAAGCTTTAGATGCAAATATTTCTTCATACATTATCTATGTCTCATATGTTTATCCATGTGAATCTATTAATATCACAGAGACACAAAGTAAATTAAAATTTAGTAAGAATAATAAAGAAGTGAGATGTTCAAAATGGACTAGTCTCTATTCCTTAAGGGTTATTCCTTAAGGGGGCTTCCTTTGACTTAGGTGTCAAGTCAACGTGATATTTACTCATAAAATTGGTTAAAATTTGCACTTGGTTTCAAAAACAACAAAATTCCTTGCCGAGAAGATTATTTATTATGTCAAAATGGCTAAGACTTATACTAAATCTCATCTAGTGTCATAGAAGTAGAACATTGATGAATAAACTAACACTCCATCAACATCACTAATGAGATTGTTCCGATCATGTTTAATGGTATTCAACCTCTTGAAATGGTTTAGAGAATCAATTCTAACTTAAAAATGTGTTAATATTGTTCTCCTTTTTCCTTGTTGATCAACTTTTTTATATGCATTCTATGGATTGCATTTTCTTTAAAACAACTTTGACGTCATCGATGTTGTGATGTCATGTTTTGTGGACTATTTTTGGTTTATGGTTGTTATTTATAAGCTATCTCTAAAGTGACACATCTTTATGTTAGTATTTTGTACCACATTAATTCTCTTCTTATTTTGGATGAGGATAAAAATTATTCACTGCAATCTCAAAGTTGCACATGATGTATTTGCTGGCAATACACCATACATTGACGAGTGGCACCACCTCTCAAGTGCTAGATGTCATAACTTACACAAGTAGATTTTGATTGTACAACTCACCAACATTATTACATATGGTCGCCACATGTTGCATTTTATTTGTTGACATTATCCATAACATGGTCCCTGAATCCCACACAACATTGGGACTTGTTTCATGAATTTACAATGAAATATATCTATGTTGAGATTTCATTCCACATTAATACACATCTTCTTCCTCTGTTCTTCTTACTAGGAAATTAAATATGCTTTTGTAAGTTCCTTTTTTTCACAATAGTGGTTATGATTGCATTGAAAAACAAATTGTGGTCGAACCATATAGTATATTTACAAGTAATGGAGAATACCAATGAATGTGGGAGAGATTCCTAGATCTAAAAGGCTGGGTATTCTGCCAACTCCTAAAATTTATTTTTATCCAAAATTTCTTTCATAGCCTAGAATACACTAGTAAATGCAATCACACTGTGAACACAAAAGAATGCAGAAACAACACATGTCTAGAATAGGTTTTGATGTCAATTTTTGGTTGTCATTGGTTGGAGTTTTGGATTACTCCTTTCTTCTTATCTACTTTCGCCCATTCCTCCTCTAAGTTCTAGATAAGTGTTGTTGGAGTTTGGGCCTTGATATTCCTCTTTATCCTAATGTGATTTTTCAAATGAGGGTTCCAATATCTTATGTCCTAATTCTTTCTCCTCACCTTGCTCTACATCTATCTCATCTACCTGGTTTGCCCATCTCACATAAGGCTATGGGATAGGTCGAGGAGTGTTCTTTGGATCTAAAAAGGGTTTAGACTTCCTCGTTGACGAAGGGGAGCTGGGATGGAGATCTCATGGATAACTAACTTCCTTAACGAATGCCACATAAGGGGTTGGTGCTATCTAATTAGGCTATGGATCGAGTAAGTTGAAAGAGATTAGTCATTGATCAATAGGTGTTCTTCATTTGCACCATCCCACCATGTATATTTTCTCCAGGGTTTTCAAGATCAATTGCTCTTAGGGACCTTGGTGTGATAAGCAACAATGTGCCATATTTCATAAAATGCCCTACACCAGAAGGAAACATGTTCATAGTCCAATTTTTGGGTTCAGGTATAATCTTTGGCTACAAAATTGATTTCTGCTAGAAACCTTATGTTGAAGTCCATGTCAACACATGCACACACATATGTGATGATGTGTCAGTTTTCCGTCTCTTCACTTTTGAAGTAGAATTTGCCTAGAGCACTGCCAATATTGTTGAAAGTAAACTCCTTTTTTTTACTCTACTTCATTTGATCAAATTTTCTATATGTGAAATAAAAAATACAAAAATACTATAAAAACTTAAACCCCCACTATACACCACCTTACATTCTCATCCATCCTTTAATTAAGACATACATGCCAAATTAATCTCGATAAATTATAAAGGGATACTTATCTTTATATTAGCATTTTATCTTTCTTGTACCTACCTATCTCTCATACATGATCTATATAGATAATAGATCTCATATGCCCTAAAAATGAACCACCTTACTTTTAAAACCTTATTGCTCTGAAATGAGCTAATACTTTTTAAACCTTACTGCTCTGAAATGAGCTAATTTAAAGTAGAAGTTTATGATGACATTAACTTTATGTGTCGACCTAAACTCTTGGGTGCATTATGTGTTGGCCTAGATGCAATGTATGCATTATCGCAAAAGACTTCAATATCATTAGAATACGATGGAACTAAAAATTCATAAAATTCTAGTTTTACTCCAATTTAAGAATTTTCAAGATTTTGGGTTGATTTAAAGACCCTCAAAACTTCAAATATAAAGATACTATACTCCAACTTTGAACATGAAATTATGCCAAGCACTCAAACTTCTATGGATCTACCCCTTAGAACTTTGACCCCGCCGGGCCCCGACAAACCGTTTTGAATAATCTTTGTCATACGCCCTTGGCTTACATTTCCCATCAAATATAAAAACCCGTAAAACAAAATTGTCAAATCATTAAAACGTATACCAAGGCCATACCGGTCGGTATACGACGCAACGCAATACCCTTCCCGTGAGTGGATATATATGAGTGAACCAAGGCCATATCGGTCGATATACGACAGAGCCCAATACCCTTCCCGTGGATATACGAGTGCTGTTAAATTCAAGTCAGAGATTGTGGGCATACACAACCCTCTGGAATTCGTAGCTACGGGGACCATTGAGATTTACAGGTCACTGAAAATTTTCGGTAATTCTACGCTCTTTTGGCCAGAGTAATTTTCTGGTCAAGTTTTTATCAATTTATCTGTGAATTCATGAACCTAATTCAGAGAAAATGATTTGAGTCTTTCTCCATGAATTGTGCTGAACTTATTGCCATTTTATCTAATTTTGTGGGGCTTTCGACCTAATTTTTCTGGAGTTTTAATTTAAATTTGTATGGATTTATTTGTGGAGGAAAAGATTGATTGCCAGTTAGCCAGCGGTCATGACGACTGCTGCTCGCCCCACATGGGCACCCGCCAAGGGAGGCAATGAACAGGGCGGGACAAGGATTTTTGGTCCTTCTCAGAAGTTTTCATCCAGGGATCTTGCAGCCCACACTAATCTCAAATCCAGGTACAAGTTTTCAAAACAATATTCTCTAAAATTATTAAGCTACATGGCTATGTAATATTTCTGAGAGTCGTTATTTTGTTTGGTGTATGAGAAACTATTGGAAGAGATATTATGTAAATTGATTTAGAAATATGGACATTTTAAGGAATGGCTATGTATATGTACTGTATATTTGGAAAACAGATTCAGGGTTCTCTTAATTGATCTGGTGTCTTTAATGGAATTGGGCAAAGGTCCTACCGTAGCCATTATAAAATCCTAGTCTACTTTTGTTATGCATGTTTACTCCCAGCGCCCTTGATATACTTTTAAACCAATCTCTAGCCAATAATCTTAAACGGAGAAGCGTCGTACTCTTAAACCAATCTCTAGCAAAAAATTAAAGGGTCATACTTTTAAACCAATCTCTAGCCAATAATCTTAAACGGAGAAGCGTCATACTCTTAAACCAATCTCTAGCAAAAAATTAAAGGGTCATACTCTTATACCAATCTCTGGCAAATAATCTTAAACCTGACCAGGGCCAAATTGACAATTTTTGCAGTATTTGAAATATGAATTAAATGGATGTTTAACTATCACTAAAGTTATTTGATGGGGGCTGGGATTATGTTTAAACCTATTTAAGAGACTTGGAAGTTGGGAGTTGTAGATATTCAAGTTTTTATAGAATCACTGCTTTAGAGTTTCTTTGTTTATGGATTCATCAATTCAATTGTCTATATCCATTTTGCAAGTTAACATATTGTTTGTAATAACTTTTGTGAACGAATTTTTTTTCCCTGTACATGTCTTGTGGGGTTCTGTTCCTTGTTCCTTTTGTCGTCTCCTGTCTGTACTGGTCTTTCCAGCTGTCCCTGAAAGTTATTAGCCTGTCTTCAGTGCCTTATCATTGAAGAAAATGGTTGTTATTTTAACCATGTGTTTGTCACAGAGAATTGTGCTAGTTCGTAATTTAGTGGAAACACGTCAATCTTTGTTAAATATATTTATGCAGTATGTAGAACACACTAGACATTTTTAGAGCACAATATCTTGTGTTGAGTAAAAAGTACTTGCATTAGGAAATCATCTCATTGAGAAGAATCTTGTTGTTCATCTTATTTTAGAAAGGAGGGTCAGGATACTCAAGATGAATTGCAGAAAAGGAACCTAAGGGATGAACTTGAGGAACGTGAACATAGACATTTTTCTTCTAAAGATAGAGGATATGCAGGTCAGTATACTAGCTCCTCTTCTCAATCTTGTCCATGTCTATTTAAGTAAGAGCATGAAATATCACTCCTTGTTTCTTGTATATGCATCCTTGTCTATTTCTTACTTCATGTGTTTTTTCTTTATGCAGATGATAGAGACCGAAGAAAAGGAGCAAGTGTGGGCAATCTTTATCTTGAAGGTGGAAACAATTTATACTATAGTCAACGTTCTTTATTTTTATCTTTTGCTTTTTAGTTATTTTTTAGATGACGGTCTTTCTGACTTTCTCCCTTAAATCTGTCGTTTTTTCTCATGTAGGGGCTAGAAGAGAGGCTGAAGACAAGATTGCTCCTCGAAATATTGACGCTGATGATTCTGATGTTGATGTAAAAAATGAATCGGATGAAAGGTATCTTTCTTTTGCGAGATTTTTTAAATTCTACTTATATAACATCATATCATTTTATGTATAATTGCTATGGGTATTTCCTTTGTTCTAACTTCTTCTGCGAAAGAAAATGTATGTTAATACCCTTAATGTCACATACATTTTAGCTGTTTCTTGGCAGTGTTGTTGACATTTGTTAGCATATTGGGTATGGTTAGTTTATGATGGAGTCAGTATACAATTTAGGCTATTGTAGTGTATGTGATCTTATTCCGAGCATGGTTCAACCCATGGGTTATAATATGTATAATCATGTCAGGTTTTAGTATAATTAATATTATATGCCATGTTGTTAATAAAACATTATGAAGGGATTAATACTTTACTGTTTTGAGTTTTTGATCTATCCCTT
>ML780894.1:334644-356608 GCA_009831015.1 Picea engelmannii | reverse complement strand
TGAATAGAGTCAACACGCTGTTATAAAGTATTATTTTTGATGCTTTAGAAATTTAACCATGCTTCATTGAATATTAATAGACCTTCAAGAAAAAATTAAGCTGGATAATGATTTTGTTTTGGGCACCAGTTAGATGATTGGAACTTGATAAAAGTTACTGGTAATCACCAACAATCTTGTAAAGTGTCCAAGAGGAGGAATTGTAACTTGACACCTCAATTACATTTTGGTCATGCTTACATATCAGTGACTATTGTGGGGGCATGGTATCTGTTAAAAGGTTTTCACACTTTTTTCCTGCTTCTACTTGTTACAACTCTTGACTCAACCTGACTGAAGGGAATGTAGAACACTTAGATTCTAGTGGGATTTTCCTTTTTCAAGTAATTTTATTTTTCTATTGTGCCATGGTAATCATGTAAGACATTAATTACGCAGGAGACAAAGTATGCACCAGTTCCTTGTGTCAAAGATCTGTTGAATTTATCTTAAAGTGATGAATCATCTTCTCCATTGCTTGTTTTTCTCCCATTCCTAAGTATTTATTAAATGCAGTGATGACGATGATGATGGTGAGGATGAAACAGCAGCTTTATTGGCAGAACTAGAACGGATAAGAAATGAAAGAGCTGAAGAGAAGAAGCGCATGGTAAGCTGAACTTTTCTATTGTTATCACTTATAAAATATCTAGGCCTAGATTCCGATGTTCATGTGTCAAAGCTTGAAATTAGTTGTTTAGATTTGATGTCTTTGTGTGCTTTTTATAACCTTATTTAGTATTTTGTCATTCTTTTAGGATCGTCAAAAACAAGAAGAGGATTTAAAACTCAAAGAAGCAGAGTTGATACGTGGCAACCCATTGCTCAATCCTACATCTTTTAATGTGAAAAGAAGGTTGGTTCTGTCCTTTTTACTGGAGTTCCATCTTTAATATATCACAATTGGTCTGATGACAATGAAATGTTTTGTACAGGTGGGATGATGATGTTGTTTTCAGGAACCAAACCCGTGGTGAATCCAAGGTTCCCAAGCGCTTCATCAACGACACAATTAGAAATGATTTTCATCGCAAATTCTTGCATAAGTATATGAAGTAATGGTTTAAAAACAGGCTACAGTTATATCCTGTACAATTTCTTTTGGTGTAATTTGATCAGAATACATTGCAAACAAAATATGAAGGTTTTTTTTGAAGTTATATTGTGTACTTGCAAGTTCTGGTTTTATTACTTAAGACTGTTACAATGCTATGAAGTGGAAATTTCTAAATTTAGATCTTGAAGCAAATTGTGGGTTAACTTGCCAACTTTATAGAACAGGTTTTGGATAGACATCACAGTGAAACACAATATTTACTGTCATACTTGTAATTCTCATGTAACATCTAAGTAGGTCTAAGTAAATTGGCTTGTCAGAGTGTTAAGCACCTTTGATGATGGATGGAAATCAACTCTGGGTGGTCAATTTTCTTCCTTCACACACACACAAGGGCTCTACTCCTATGGGGGTGTGAACCTAGTCTGTTTGCAGCACTTCGTCCCAACCACTAAGCCACCGCTCAACAACTATCACTAAGCTACAGTTCACCCACACACACTAAGGCTCTATACCCTTGTGAATAGTTATCAGCTAATGGGAATATTGCTTCAACATGTGTATTATTATTCTAGGAGTATTATCTTTATTTTAATAAACAGGAAATATATATGTAAATAATTTTGTTTATCAGCTAACATGAATATCACTCTAACATGTTTAAGATTGTTTTAATGTTGATTGTTAGTTTGTTCATTTAGGGCAGGTCTCTAGGAGATATGCATGTGGACTTGTGATTGTATTCGATAAATAAGAAAGAGGTAGTTATATATTTATGTCTATTCTATTGTGATTGAACAAGTTTTGATTGAGATAGATCACATCACACTGAAATACAGTATTTATTGTCAATCACATCACACTGTAATACAGTATTTACTGTCATAGTTGTAATTGTCATCTAACATCTAAGTAGGCCTAAGTTAATTGGCTTGCCAGATATGTGTTAAGCTCCTTTGATGGAGGGAAATGAAGTCTAGGAGGTCAAACACCTTCCTTTATACACTCGAGACATAAGGGCTCTACACTTATGGGGGTTTGAACTTAGTCTGTTTGCGTGGCAGCACTCTGCCCAACCTCTAAACCACAGCTATACAGTTCATACACACACGGGGTATACACCCTTATGAATACTTATCAACTTAATAGTTAACCAGAATATTGCTTCAACATGTGTAGTATTATTCGAATAGTATTATCTTTATTTTAATAAACAGGAAATATTTATGTAAATAATTTTGTGAACACTCATTTTCTTTTAGTGGTCAATTTAGAGCAGGTCTCTAGGAGATATACATGTGGACTATTTATTGTATTTGTTAAATAAGAAAGAGGGAGTTGTTATATATTTACGTTGTAAGGCATTTTTGTATTGTGAATCCTGTGTCTGATTGTGCCCTGCAAAGTGTTCATAGCCGTCCATATCAATTGGACAACCATGGAAGCGACCCAGCCCATCCATTCAAATCACAGGTGGCTTATTTACCCTCTTCCATTCTTGTATGTGCTGTTCTTCCCTTATCCCTGCCATATTGAATGCCGACTCCAGATCCTGCCATCTGCCTTTCCTCATCTAAACAGGAGAGGCGGTGATTTGGTTGCTGTTCCCTGCCGCTATTGCCTATATGCAGACATGCCTATCTGCAATTATTTTCTTTATAGTTTTTGCTTTCGCAAATTATTTCAGGTTCTGAGATGCCAGCTTTATTTACTCACATTAGTTCTGCCTGAAAGCCGAAGGGTAAGAGTCAAGACCTTCATTTTTTATTCTGTTAGTAATGATGCGATCTCTATTTGTTGTAAATCACAGCAACTTTGTTAATAATGGCACCTATGATAGCAGTCACATTTTTCTAGAAGGCCATTAGCAATCCACCAGCCATGAATGATCTTCATCTGCTTGTTGGTTTCTTCCTGCCACAGGTGTGCTTAGTTGTGCAGCTCTGTAAATTGCAGTACAGTTCATTCCATTGCTTTGATCGATTTGGGTTTGACTCTCTGTGTGCTGTTTTTACTCTTTGAAATATTCTTGGCAATTGAAGGTAATTTGCTTGCTGATCTTGAGATTATGGTTTTTGTCTATTTAATTATCTCTTCACAATCAACTTAGGAAAATATACTGAATGTTGCAAATGTAGAATACGTCGTTTTACACGTTTTCTTAAGAAAAAACTTTATTCTGCATAGATTTACATGTTCTGCTACAAACCCTGTATATTTCTGTAACATTTCTTGATAGCTGCAATCCTTACACACAGCAAGGATTATATGCATAGGTCTCTGACTTTGTGTATACCAGCATTAGTTATTAAGAATTTGTGGATATCGTCAATTATTCAATGACAAGATGCCAACTCTGAGACCACTGTTGTTTGTGTTTAACTCATTTATTTTTGGTTGTAAATTTCATATCCAGTAAAGCATATTGATTCAAGCTGTTGTTGCTGATCTCTCAGCTGCGGTAATAACTGTTGAAATTGTAACTATGATTGGTCTTCATAATGTATTGGAAAAAGAAGGTCCGGGTATATTCTAGTGGTGATGAGGCCCTAGAAAAGGTCCACATTGGGTGTAGTCATGTGCGACGTGATGATGCTACCAGTAGCATGGTCTGTGTGACTATGAGGACCAGAGGAAAAACATCATGGAGAATACCTCCCTGGCTAAGAGGGAGTGTTGATGTTTCTGGTAGCCTTCTAGCTAGGGTTCGCTGCAGTATAATTGGTGGTACACTAGTGGAGGCTAGATACCCTAGTGCTTTGGCTAGGGTGTGTTGCATCTATGTTGCTGGATTTTTTTTGTTGGTTTGCTCTAGTGGATAGAGCTTCTTCTTGTTTATTTTGTCTTGGCAAAGATATTCTCTATAAGAAGGTTGTTGGGTTTTCTCCCCTTGTGTAGAAGGGTTTCCCAGGATGTATATGTTATGTTCGGCGGGGGTGGCACAAGTAGGTGCCTATGGTTGGGTGGCGATGGTGTAACTTCGCCTATGGTGAAACGAGCATGCAAAAGAAGTTCAAATTGCTATGGTAAATCTAATGATAATGTAATCAATAAAATTTCAACATGGTATTAGAGCCTGGTTTCCTTCAGAACAGTCTAATCCTTGGAAGGAAGATCGTGAGATTTATCTTGCCGTTGCACCCTGTTGCAGTACCTTGTCGCTACACAGTTTTATTTTGTGAAGCTGGTTGAGCACCTTTCCTTAGATCGTTTGGCCTAATTCCTTCACCAAAAGGTGTGCCCCACCCTAGCGCATCATCAACTATCTTCAAATTGCAAGTTGGAGCACTTTGAAGTTTAGGGTTTGTCATTGCTTACCGCTATTGATGGTGCCACTGCTTGCCGTTGTTTGCCACTGCTGTCGGATATCAAATAAAAAATCTCTATATTAGTGGATATCCAACATTGATACATTTGTTTTTTCATTGTAGTAACTTGTATATGTATGTTTCTTATTTTCTGAAGATATAACTAACAGTGGGCTGCTTCCACGAGGTCCCCCACGATGTGGATGCTAGGGATGAAGATAACAGGTTCAACTTTTTCTTTCTTTGTCTTTTCCTCTTTCCATCAAAGCATGTTCACCTTAGTGGCCACTAGTTGTTGATTCTCTTGCTTTATGTACTTTCTATTGGACATAGTGTTATGGTATTAGCATTGACGTCAAAAGGGGTCAATATGGTCATCATCATCAAAATTGTGAATATGGTATTATCAAGTCCATAAACAAGAACCACTGAGGACTCCAAACTCCCAGTTGGAAATCGCCAACTTGATTTCCAACTTATCTCTTGAATAGAACCTAAGAAATTATTTCCATGGATATTGAAGCTTGTCCCACAAATCCTCTCATGGATGCTAAATTTGTCCCATAAATATGCAATAGGGGATTGCATTATATACACCAAAACAAGGCTCAAACCATAAGGAGAAATGATTAGACTGGTGCTCGAAAATATTCCACCTACACCCATTGCTATCGAGTCAAAAAACATATGATATGAGTTTGTTCCCAAATCAAATGCAAATTGATGGAAAGTGGTGAACTATTATACCTTAATTCTCATCTGACCATCATAAGTTCATGTTATCACTGGACCAAGATCGTTAGATCACTGTCATCCATTCTCAAAGTGAATGAAGGTGGATAAAAAATGACATAGATGGAATGATGAATACATCAAATATAGTGAATGACAATGATTGATTGTTGATCAGATCATATGGTTCTAATATAATTTGCATTTCAAAACACACGAAAGTTAATAGAAGTGGGTAGACGCAAAAGTAATATTATGCTAAATTTAACTTGCCACGTGTCAGCGTTAAGTTTTATTGTGTTTTGGCTTGGGAATATTTCGAACCCATTTTGTCAAATGCAAATTCATGTGGACCATCCACTCAATGGTTGATTAAATTTGACACTGTTGATTTGATTAAAGCTTAGATAGGCTATGTATGTATTTTCTCTCGGTCATACGTCAAGGTCATATGGTAAATATGAAGTTGCGATGAGGTAAAATGCTAACTAGGATAACTCCTAGTTATAGAGCGTGGTCACTTGGTGAATTAAAGAAGTACCTTTGAACTAGTGTATAGAACATGCCTTGTGCCTTGTTTGTTTTAAGTTGTTAGCCACAACTTTGGTCCTATGGAAAAAGGGCCACAAGATTAGCACCTATCCACCTTGTCAGTACATAAAATGCACTTGAGATCAAAATCAAATTTCGAATCTAGTTAAACTCCTCAGGGTCCGGGTTTATTCAAGAACTATTACAACAATAGTAAACATAATTTAGCACCCAACCATTCCATTGTTGCTACAAGGCTTTTGGCACGTGAAGAGATAAATGCTGAACAACTTACAAGGGATTTGAAGTCTTTTTGAATTAAAGCCAACTTTTAATGACAACAAAAATGTCAACATTATTGTTAAATTAAATGAAGAGGTACATTGGTTCATACAAAGAGACAATGTTTTAGTTTAATATACATGTTGGAAGACTATATAAATAGAAAAACATGGTGAAAGGAGAGTGATTCAGTGAGCAAATTAGAAGATCAAAAGAGAGGCAGAATTTGAAACTTGAAACATACACATGAAGTGAGGGTGGAAGGGAGGAGCTAGGGAAGATTGGATGATATTCTTAATAGTCAAAGATCATCAAGCAATAAGACAGGACTGAGTTATGATCAAAAGAAATCTAATAAATGATCAAACTCTTCATCACATGAAATTGATAAAATCCCAAAAGTTATGCAGCTTCCCTTTAGAGCTCTTTCAAAAAGGAAGAGAGAAAAATAAACATCAATCCTAATCAACATAAATCTGCTCTCCCTTCAAAATAAAATGAATACAAAAGGAATACAATTACAAGAAGAACTTCCCAAAAAGATATCTAAATCTCTTTCTTGGTTATTGCTTTTCTAGCAATAATTTTGGGCATAAAGCATTAGATTGTAGAGCTTATGAAAAGAACAATCATATAAGTACTAAGGACATGGTTATAAGAACAATAAGAATCAAAGAAATATAAATTATAATTTATTTTTTCCATTACAAGATTACAATATTGAGTACTACAAATGCAACAATTTTGGTCATAAAGCTAGCGATTGTAGACTGTCAAAATATTCCATGAAGACAAATATTTTCAATATTCAAGAAAGAAATTGTAAGAAAATATGGAAGGAAAAACAAATGGAAGAAAATGAAACAGAGTGTAAGGTATTCTTTAATGTTAAAAATAAAAGAAGCCAATGGTATGTTGACAGTGGATGTTCAAAGCATATGAAGGAGATCAAGACAAATTCTTCAATCTAAAAATGAAAGAAAAATGAAGGGTTACTTTTGGAGATGATGTCTCTGCCAAGATATTTGTAAAGGGTATAATCACTCTGGGAAATAACAGAGTTAAAGTAGAAAATGTACTATTAGTTGAAAATTTTAAGCCTAATCTTCTCAGTGTAAGCCAAACATGTGATCAATGACACATACTCATATTTGACTCTAAAAAATGTGAGATTATAAAAGAAGGCCTAGGAAAATTAGTGGTTGTTGCACCAAGGACACCAAGCAATGCATATATCTTAAACATAGAAGAAGAAAAATGTTGCATGGGCTAAATAGATGAAAGTTGGCTATGGCACAGAAGAATGGGGCACATAAGCTTTGATAACTTGATAAAAGTTAGTAAAACAAAACTTGTGAAAGATATGCCAAATATTATAAAACCTTCAAACATTGTTTGTCAGCATTGTCAACATGGAAAACAGACAAAAGTAAGATTCAAGACAAAAGAATACAAACCATTAGAACTTGTTCATACTGACCTCTGTGAACCAACAAGAACTAAAAGCATATAAGATGAACATTACTTCATTTTATTCATTGATGACTATGTAAGAATGACCCGAGTATCGTTTTTCAAAGAGAAATCAGAAGCATTTGAAAAATTTAAAATCTTCAAAGCACATGTTGAAAATGAGATTGATCTCAAAATCAAGTGCCTAAGATCAGACAATGGAGGGGAAATTACCTCAAATGAGTTCAACAAGTTTTGTGAAACTCATGGAATTAAAAGAAATTTTCAGCTCCGAGAACTCAACAAAATGGAGTTGCTAAGAGGAAAAATAGAACTGTTCAAGAAGCAACTAGAACTATGTTAAATGAAGCCAAACTCCTAGATATATATTGGAGAGAAGTAGTGTATACAACATTGTACACACTTAACATAGCACAACTTAGAGATAACCATGGCAAGACACCATATGAGTTGTGGTTTGGCAGACCAACATCAGATAACCTAGCAGACCAACATCAGATAACCTAGAAAAATTTGATTCCAGATCAAATGAAAGCATATTTCTTGGTTACTCATCCAACAAAAAGGCCTACAGATGCTATAACCTGAGGCTGCACAAAATTGTGGAAAGTGCAAATGTAAAAGTGAATGATCTAAAATCAAGAAGAATCAAATCTCAAGATAATTTACTATTTGATGATGGGAGAATAAATGATGATGATGAAGAAGAAATTGAAGAAATACAAGAGGATGAATCACAAAGTGAAGAAGAAAAGGAAGATGAAGAATCACTAAGACAAGATTCAAAAGCACCATCAAGGAGAGTACAAAGAAATCATCTTAAACGTCAAATCATAGGTAACAAAAGTGTTGGAGTTGAGGAGATTTTTTATCCAATCCTCCACTATACTAGGGGTTATATACTTAGCTCTTACTACCTCAATCCACAAACTTGTTCCTTGAATTAGCCTCCATACATTCTTTTTAGCCAGAGCCTTTAACAAGAGAAAGGGATTTTTGAGGCCCCATCCTCCAATGGCTTTTGGTAGTGCCAACTTTTTCCAAGAGGCCTACACCAATGTTTTTTTTTTTTTTTTCGGTATCTAGACGAGATAAACTTGTAGTAAAGTTTCCTAATGGTTTCCAAAACATATTTTGGGACCCAAGCAAGTGGTATCCAATACACTAGAATCATTTCTAGGACTAGTTTTTCCAAAACCAAAAGACCTCCCTCGGTTAACCTTCTATTGCACTAGATGTTTATTTTCTTCTCCACTTTAGCTATTAGCGATTGCCAATAACATTTTTTGTAATGATTTGGCTTCAAAATGATACCAAAATTTAAAATGAAACCCAAATACCTCATACCCTGCTCTAGATCATTTATCTTTAGAGGAAAAGATGAGTAATACAGTTTTTATCCTGTTGATATATTCCTCATAATGTCATTATAGTTTTTTCCATATTAATAACCATTCTAATTGCTTTGCAGAATAAATCCATGATGTCTTTGAATTTTTCAATGACTCTTCTGGTGCCTTCACAAAAGTTAGAATATTCTCCACAAACAATAGATGTGTGATATTGAATGATACTTCAAGATGTCCCCCTTTTATACTACAATTTCCTTATGCTTATTTAAGTAGCCTACATAAGCCTTCAATTATTAAAATAAAGAGAAGGGGGGTAGGGGACATCCTTGTTTGAGGCCCGTCCCTACTAAGAAGAAAGGGGTTGCTACTTCATTTAATAATACAACAAAAGATACTAAGAAAATGCAACTCATTATTCAGACAACAAACTAATGGAAAAAGGCTAAATGAATTAGAATTAATCTAATGTAAATCCATCTTACCTTGTCATAATCTTTGAACAGGTCCACTTTCATCACCACCAATCATTGATTTTTGACTTTGCTTGAAAGTAAGCATTCTTAAGCAACCTTAATTGCCTCATGAATTTTCTTTTCCTTTAAGAACCCAAATTATTCTCTAGAGATTTGATATGAGAGAACACTTTTCAATCTCCTAGCAATTTTGAGATAATTTTCTATATGCATTTGCATAATTGGATGGGTCTAAACTTCTCAAAGGTTGTAGGATTATCTTCTTTTGGAATCAATGCTAGGAATGTTGTATTCAAAGTTTCCATATTTTTTCCTTGAGTTCTTGTTGTCTCCACCATTCTTCGTAAATATTCCTCTATATAATCATATCAACCCAAGAAAAATTCCACAGGAAGTCTGTCATGTCCATGCCTAGTTATCAATGCCTAATTATCCTCTTCATTGACAACATTAGGGAAGGATTTTGACATCCTAATCATTTCTATTGTAGCATGTGTGTTTTCCTTGAAAAGGAAGGGAAAATGTTTTACTCCTTCAAAAGACATGTCCTTAAAATTTGTAGCCCGGGTACCATCTCTCGTATCAATTTTCCAAACCGAGTTTATATTCTTTCTACAATTGGCATACCTGCGAAAGAATTTTGTATTCTCATCTCCAACCTATAACTATAAAGCCTTGCTCTTGAGTCTCCATTATTTTTCCTTTTCTAAAAGGACATGCCTCTTTTCATCTTCTAATACCTTTACTTCAATTTTTTGTTCCTCATTCATAAATCCAAAATCTTCCTTATTGTAGAGCACCTCCAAGGCTTCCTCTATTTATTTAAGAACCATACCATCTTTCAAACTTTTATCCCTTGCCAAAATAACAACTACCTTTTTTTCCTCTTAAATTTTGTTGGAATTGAAGTGGCGTAAATTCTCTTAAATTACCATTAAATGGTTTTCAGACTACTTTGATCCTCTCCACAAAATTCTCCATTTTCATCCACTCTAGACTTAGTTTGAAGGGATTGGCAGGTTTCTCTATTGCAGGAGCCACTTGTAACATGATGGGATTATGGTCAGAATCCCCTCCAATAGTGACCCATTGTTTGATCCTAATGAATTCATCTAAGAAAGCTTCAACATTAAAAACTTTTCGAGTCTCTTAGCAATTCTAGCTTCCATAAGTCTCTTGTTGCTCCAAATGGGAGATGGCTTGGTTGGTTCAATATCCAAAATACTAGTTTCTTCCAATTTTCTAATAAAGTATCTAGAGAGAGGGTCCAATGAGAAATCAGGCTCCGTACCTTCGATGCTCCTAAGGTGAAATTCATGTACCCCCCCCACAACCAGTCCATTTTGAACACTATTTATTTGGAAAAATATATTCGAGCAGTTTGTCTTGTCCATATAAGGACTATAGTAAACATTCAACACTGATATATTTCCCAAGTCCAAAGAGAAAACTAAGGTCCCTAGTCTTGTAGTAATGGCCCATGAATTTGTGAGAGTGAAGGATAATTTATTCCATCTGGTGGCTTTCCCATCTGTTTTCCCAATGACATCAATAAAATAGAAGCCCCAATTCCTAAGTAGTTTCGAGAGTTCTTGAGTAATTTTCTCCCCATTTGTCATTATGTCTTGTAGTGGAGTAACACAAAGTTTGGCAGTATCAACTAATCTCTTTATGGCCAACTTCTTTGAGGGGTTGTCCATCCCTCTACAATTGACGGCTAGAAAAATCATTTGAAACCTCGAAAGGGGCATTTGCTCTAAAACCCTTGATTAGGGATAGTTGTTTGCCACACCTGACTACTAAGGATTCTTGTTTTTGGGCCATAGACATGAAATATTTCCTTCCCCTTTGATTGGATTTGGGTACATTTTCTTCAAAAAATACTAAACTCCTCACAACCTTCACTAGAAAATCAAGCGCACCTTTCCTTCCAGGTTTAAATTGTACTTCACTGGTTCCAAGGGATTGAAGTCCTATGCTCTTTCCATCCATAGAGTAGTTCGGATCAGGGTTTGCAGTGGAACCTTTTGGAGTTTGTCCAACATCCACACCCTCTGCAATTCCAAGAATGGGTATGAGAGGCGGGGGGTTGAATTTTTTATACCAGACACGTTGGGTAGAAAATCACTTAGGGATTCTAGTTCTTTGGATCCAACCTCATTTCCCCATGTTCCAAAAGCAATTTTTTTTAAGGAAATACGTTTATTCAAAGAGTGAGTCTAATGAGTCTTACTTGGAATTGCCTTGTTGTCCTTGTTATCATTGATTGTGTCTTGGTTAGGTTCTTTGAATCATGCAAAGTCTATGTTCTGATCATTTTCTATCAATGTTCATGTTTGAAGGCCATCATAGGTCACTTGAACCCCTACATCTTATTTCCTATTCGCAATGTCTCTGTACCTCTCAAATGCTTCCTTAATGCCCAATTCTTCCACATACTTGGATAATTGCATTCTACATCAAGGTGCCCATAATAGTGGAAACATACACATATGAAAGGTATCCCTTTATAGGCCACATTGAGGCAAAAAATATCAACTCCCCTTCTAATATCCATTGACTCTACCAGAGCTTTTCTCACCTCCAACCCTACCAAGATTCTAGCCATGCCATAATACCTAGTCTCTTGGAAGGATAAGTCTATTTCGTAAAAGGTACCTAAAGTGTTTATAATTTTTTCAAACACCTCTTCAGAACACAAAATCAATGGTAGTCCTGGATATTAACCCACACTAGAAGAATATACATGCTAACCGACTAATCACCAAACTCTATATGCCATTTCTTCACAAATTGGGATTGAGATCCTCACTTCCAATGCGAGTGCAATATTTTTTATGCTTCTTTAGTCTACCTAAAAACCCAAACCAACCAACCTTTTACCAAAATTAGGGTGCATGGAGAGGCCCCCACTACTAACTTAAAATTGAGCTTGGTCCACTTCTTTAGCTCCTCACTACTCATCCTCTTCCTAGGAAAACGTCCAACCAATGCTCAATCCCCCATTTCCATAATGTTGTTGAGTTTAGTTTTCACGCCTATATTTAGGTCGATGGTCTCATGAATCTTTTTAAACATTTACACCTCTTTGGATATCTTGAGCCCCCTTGACAATAAAACCCGATCACCTCCAAATTTGAGGATGGGGCACCACTTACTTGTTTCCGATCCAACATAGTGCCTACAAAACCAGAATAAAAAACACAATCTTGCCAACTAATAACACTTTTACAAAGGAAAACAAACTTTTGATAGACCTCATTCAATGTGTTTTCAGATTCATACCTTGAGTGCAATAACTTGCCATCCTCCTCTGACCATGCCTTAAGGGATGATGGATCTGCAAGATTGGGTTTGTAACTCCAAGCAACAATTATGGTCCTTGGTTTGATCATCGAGAAGTCTTGTCACCCCATTCTTTGTCTGTCCTTAGGTTTTATCACCCTATACACAATTCCTATCCCAACTTGCCCAAATTCACCACGATGGCCTCTTGCAGAGAAGTGGACCCCAACTAGTGTAGCTTGTTGGAATCCCACAATGCATCCAAAGGACCTACAACAGGGTTGGAAGAATCGCCTAACCCTCAAATGGGTCATCATTGAAGTTAAAAACTTCCTCATATCCCCATTCTTCCTTCCATGCAGTCTAGGTCTGATATTAGCGGTTGTTGGTTCACCTTGCATCATCCCTGGCTACTCCTATAGAATCCCTACTTCCCAAACATTTTCAAATGCAAAGTACTTTCGTACTCATCTGGATAACCTACTCTACCCCAAATTTCATGGTACAATCTTGTAAGTTAAACACATATATGTCATCTTGGAGTGATTTTAAGAAATCCGATTATCTCCTCAATATGTTTCCATTGTTCACCAAAGGAATCAAACATAAGAAGGGAATTGAAAAAAATTACTTGTTAAAATATGCAGATATATCCTCAATAACTCTAGGTGATCGTTGCCAAATATGTATCATTAGGGATAAAACGTGCAAGACAAGAAGATAACACATATCTATCTAAAGAAATGTTAAAGTTGCTCGAGTTCATCGCCATAGCCAAATCATGACCATCTTACGTAGCCATGTCAAGCAATTCACCATTGAAATCCTATGTATGACAATTTCCAAGATGAACCTGTATACTTGGTAAACAAAGCTTAGTCGTGATGACGGATTAAGTTATGTCAAAACCCTAACCCTAGTATGGGGTGATTTAAGGCTTGCATTACTCTTGTGCAAGTCATTTTCCATCGTAAACTTGATATATTGCTCACAAAAATAACCCATATTGAACGTTTTTCTCTTGATACTATACAAGTTGTTGCGATTCCAACTTCAAATCCAAATTCTACGCAGGTCAATATGTAAAGTTTTAGTGAATAGTAGAGCTAGATGGACAATATGGTATTGATGGACTTTTTAATTATTTTTTTAATATGTTTGTTTTATTAAAAAATGTATAATGGATCTATTTATTTATTTTTTAAATAGTTTTAAATGCATTTTTTAATTTTTATCTTTTAAAATCTTAACTTTTTCATATATATTTTTAAATTATTATTTTTTAAATATGGGTCATTTCTTTTTTTTTCTTCTAATTATGTTGTATTTTTTTATTGTTTTTCTTTTAATTTTAAAATGTTTTTTTTTTAAATAAAAATATGTTTTTTCTCATTTGGGTTTTCCCCCCTCTTTTTTTGGTTTTTATTTATCCATTTTTTAATGATATTGTTTGCAATAGTGTCTAGATTTCATGCCATGGTTCCTAAATTGTTACAATTTTAAGCCCCCCCTAAAAAGAGAGTGCTACTAATAATGCCTCTTTTCGATTTCCCAGTTGGTCTTAAGATTTTGGTTACAAGTACTGGTTATCAAGGTCAAGATTTCAAAAAACTTGCAATTTTATCCATAGAAAAAAAAGGGGCTGCTATTGAGAGCACCACTTTTTGATTTAGGGGTTGATTTTAAGGTTTTTGTTGCAATGATACCTATTGTTAAGTCTAAAGGATTCAAAGAATTTGTAGTTTTAACTTCGAAAATAAAAAATGGTGCTACTATTGACGTCACTTTTCGCTTCGAGGGTTGATTTTAAGGTTTTTTTTGACAACATTATGATGTTATTAAGACAATGGTTGCAAAATGTGGTAATTTTAACCCTGAAAGAAAAATGGTTCTATTGATAACACAACTTTTCGAAATAGGGCTTGATTTTGGTGTTTTTGACCCAAAAATATGGGTTTTTAGGGCTAGAGTTATCATTTTGAGGCCACAGTTCTCGTCAAGTTGGTAACTATGTTAAAGATTCAAACAATCATTGTGACCATTTTGATATCGTTGGTCACACCAAAGATAAGCATTGTAAGCTACATCGAGAGCTAAATCGGAACAATTGCAAGGACACCAAGAAGAGGAACCCGCTGGCCATTGGATTCAAACAACTGGGGAGAGAGCAACTTAGATGTAGATGAAAATATTCTATGCACTGTTATCACAGGATTTGTAACTATGCCAAATCCCCAACAAAAGTCTCCAAATTTGCGTAACTACAGGATAACCCACCACTGCCACCTTAGTGGGAAATCCCCATGCTTTAGGGATGAACGAGGTCTAGCCAAGGGGAAGTGTCCCTGGTAACCTTAAGGATCAGACAACAAGGATATGGTCAAGCTTAGCTGGGTACCTAAGTCAAAGGGTCTATGTTTGTGAAATTGAGGTAAAAGAAGAGTTTTTGTGTACCTACCTAGAACAAGGACAATATACAACTTCTAAGTACCAATATGATAAAATACTTGAATAGACAATAAAAAACATAGATATGTGATGGATCATGTAAAATTGCAGCAATATGATGATTTATAACAACCAATAATATTTTTGTAACATCCTTAAGAAATTCAACTCAGAATTACAAGAGAATACAATGAAAATTTAACATTTATCAAGTAGATCATTTATCACTTGTCCCAAGAAATTTCTATGTATGTCAGCTAGTAATTAGAGTGAGTTATGTCACAAATTAAAACAAGTTAGATGGTTGTAGTAGTGTTTTGAAATTGTAGTAGTGTTTTGAAATAGAAACAACTAACTTAGTAGATTATGCTAAGTAAGCCAGGGTGAGGAAAAGTTAATAAAAGGCTTAGACAATGAAGTTTGAGAGTTTGTTTGATCAAATTCCTTCACAAGAGAAATGGCACTAGTGCCTTTTGGGCTATGGATTCTTTTACAACAACACTATAAGCAATTGGAGAAATGATGATATTAATGTCTAAGGACAATGAGATGAAGTTGAGGAGCTATCACCTTAGGGACTCAAATTTCAAGCCTCAAGAGATAAATTTTGCTAGAGAACAAAAACTTTTGGACTCTAGCAAATTCTTCTCTCCTTAGATTCTTGAAATATATATATTGCAACAATCCTGTAAAACCAAACTCCTAAAGTGTTAGAACTTTAGGGATTTAGGAGTTTGCTCTGGACAAGATTTTCTTGACAATTTAAAGGATGAAATATACTAGAGAGAGGGAGAAACACCTTATGTTCCTCTCTTAGGTTTCACACAAGTAATATATCTTCAATATGAACAAGTAAAACATGCCATAAGCATTCAACATATGAAATAAATTGCATATTTTACTTACTTCACCAAACATAAACCAAGCACAAACCCTAGTTGCAGAAATTCCACCAAGAAACGAGCCAAGAATCATCCACAAATAGTCCTCCAAGCCTAGCGCATAAGTAAAAGAGACCAAATATGCGAAAGAGGGAGAAAATTTCGGATCAAGTCCTCTTGTAAGAGGAAAGTTACGATGATAAATGAAAATGGCAAGGCCTCTATTTATATGAGGCCTCACAACCATATTTGTTCATTTTAAAAGTCAACTTTAAAATAATAAGAGGGTCGACCTCATAAAATTTTCCCTTTCAATTACATAAAATCAATTTTACATCAAATAACCCTATAACAAGGGTGATGTCATCCCTTCTAAGCTGACGTTATGCTCTATAAAGGTGACGTTGAGGTATAAGTGTGCAACGTTAGGCCTCCAAAGGCCATCCATCATGCCACATGTGCCAAAACATCACCTCCCAACTCTCCTCCATCAAACCCTAGTCTCCTCCATGATGTCATGAGCTAGGTGGTTGATGTCCAAGCCTCCAAAGGCTAATGTCTAGGTGGAAAGAGGTGGGAGCTTGTCTCCTAGCCCTTTCAAAGTGCCTCTGATGGAAACAAACTCCTTCTTCAATGTGAAAATGGTGATCATAATCCTGCCCTAGACGTGGGGTCTAGCACCCATCCTTGGGCTCCAAATCCCTCATGAAGGTCCAAACACAATCATCTCCTCATGAATACATGTCCATTGAGTAAGGTCCCGCAAAGATAAACAGATGCACCCTCCAAGGGTCCATAAGTCACAAGCATCATGCCAAGTAAGCCACATCTAATAATGGGACCACCCAAACATGTGCATCAAACCCCCCTTTTCAAACTAAACAAATGCTCAAAGACCTTATACAATTTGTCAAATTTAGGTGTGGGAGGGGTGTCAAGGCATCTTATTGGGCCAGTCAATCCCCAAGTCAAAGGTGTTTCGGAAGGGAAACCTATATAAGTCATGTGTGAGTATGAGGTGGAGTGGGGTAAGAATTCAGGCTATGGGGTTTCATGACATACAAAGGCTCATATTGTCTCATTTATGGGTGCCTTTGTTGAGGGCTAGCCAAATCCTTTTCCCCTTTTTGTTTTTTTAATGCATATTTTTCCAAGCCCTTTATTAGCCATTTATTTTTCATGTGTTTCCAAGTTGAAGACAATAAGGGGCACTAAAAGGAAATACATAGCCCACATACGCTCTACCTTGGTTTCCATGCTTTTCCAAGTTGAAGACAATAAGGGCACTAAAAGGAAATGCATAGCCCACATACGCTCTACCTTGGTTTCATGATTGATTAGTTAGTTATTTATTTTATGGGTCCCTCATTTTTTGAGAAGCGTTTCATTGTTCTCAGGATCCTAGGGAGAGATTTTAATGCATGATGTTTTTTTAGGGCACCTCCGAGCCTAATGGTCCCTTCTTCCCATGAAATGAGGTACATTCCCTTCGTGGGTCAATAAACCTGAAAACCCAAAATATGAGGAGACAAAATGGAAGAATTATGAAAAGTGATAAGTATGATCGGGAATAGTACGATGACTCTTCAAGGAACCCCCTCGGTAGCACCCCATTCCCGAGAGTGACCAACTTACTAGTTCGTGATGACACCCACCAAGGTTAAATAAGGCAAATGGAATAATTTCCAAGCAAAAGTTCTATAATCAAGAAAGTATTCTTTGCAACATATTCAAATTCTTCAATTATTAAAGTGTCACTTACCATGAGACTAGAATTATTACCTCATGAAGAAAGGCCTACTATCCTATATGGCCAGGCCAGTGTGATAGATGTTTCTATGCTGCTAGTGATGACCGAGGGTGCAAGTCAAGATAGGAAGGGACCTGCGGGGCTCTACTAGTCAATCTGGCTTTCAAAACTCCATGTTTGCTCCTCGATACATGATCTCCTTAGTTACCCCTAGGCTGAGGGGGGTAACATTAGGCTCCTACTTGGTAACATGTGCTCACTGTAGAGCACTTGAGAACCTCAACATCTCTGGTATGACTTGTTCCTACACACTCAAGGAAAATTGTTTGAGCATTGAGGGTGGCGTTGTCACCCCTTATTCTTATGAAAATTATCAAAATCCAAAACTAAATGTTGAAGAGAAAGTTTTTCAATATTTTTATTCTAACATGTAAATATGAGCATGCAAACATATAAGTATGACATAGCAATGATGCGAGATTCAAGAAGAGAACATGTAAATCATAAGCATGTATGCAAATCAAGCTAGACTAATTGCACACTATACTACCATGACATGCAGGATGCAAATGCCTACCCTAACCTACCTACACTATTCTATGTTAGTAAGAAATGCTATGTGTAATCATATAACTAGTACAACCATGCTAGAATTGTATCAAGACATCCATCTTTGTGCTTCATCATAAACCAATAAAAATATAATTTAAGCACAAAAAGAACATGAGTTAGAGTAGTCATTATATCATAGGAAATCATAAAATCTAACTCATGGAGGTGGGAAGGAGGGACCAAATTATGCCAAGCCGTGTTCTCATGAGAATGCTCAATCCGTCTTTGAATAAGGTTGTGACAAGGTATATACTCATCAGGATGGCTCAAAGGGTCATGAGGTTGACTAACCTGGATCTTATCACTCCTCAAGGCATGAAAATAAATGATCAAGAATCTGGAGGGTGACTGACAATAACTTAGGGGAAGGTTGAAATATTGATATATCAAACTACTTCTTAAAACATTCAACCTACCCTTAAATTCCAAGATTTTTTTTTTCCTCTAAAACATATTGGGATAAGGAGCACATTTCCCAGCTGCATTCTCAGTGACATAGAGGGATAAAGGAAAAGAAAGGGGTTGGAAATTCTCATCACAAGTATCCTGCTTCAAGAAAATCATGTCCTTACCCTCATCAAGATTGGAGCACAATAGTGGTTGGAAATTTTCTTCATAGAATAAATCCAAGTGTTCAAAAGAACAAGTACCAAACTCCCCATGGCATGACTGGAAATCATCATGAGAATGTTGTAAAAGTTCACCCCAAGGTGGTTGGAAAAAATTCATAATCGTGTCATCTCCTTGTTTCCAAACATCTGAATTAGTGGCAATAATGAAGTTTTTAAGGGCAACAATTGAACATGACCTTCAATGTCGTAAATGGGATCTCCATCATAAAAAATCACATCCCATTTACGTCTCCCAACATGTATAATCTCATCAATATTCTCAATGAGATAACCACCTTCATCATAGTGTGAAGGGTCTAGTACATCCAAGGGTTCCTCTATTTCTTCACCTTCCGAATCATAAAACAAAGCATCAACAAAAACTTGAAAAGGAAAATGACTAACTACATTCTCTTCTTCTTGTGCAGGAGGAATGGGAGCTTGGATGACTTCATCAAAAGGAGGAGCAGACATCATCACTTCACCCTCATGAATCACCTTTTCGGGCTCTCATCCTTGTCATGAGGTAATTCCTCCTTCTCTTCGTAAGTTTCTTCCTCTTCCATATCATAGAGTATGTCAGGGTCTCCTTCAATGCTCCATCTATTCAAGAAGGTCTCTTTATATTGTGACATGGTATTGATTCTTTTGTCAGGGAGGCCATCGTACCATATTCTAGCATTGTCACAAAGAGTGGCTAAGAAAATATCCATCACCAAATCCTCAACGTCTTCACCAATAGGATTAAGTTGAAAGAAGGCCTAGAAAATAATCATGTGATCTTCGACAATAGTCTCACCATTACCAGAAAACATGTGCATCCATTTCATTTTGTACTCAGGAATCATCCGTCGAGGGTACCCTGGGATTTCACTCATGTCCAAGGGTCTGAAAGTATCACCTGGATCCCATCCTAGAGAGGCCGTGGGTAAAAAGGTCGGTTGCTATAATGATGTTCAACACAGGTTGTCATCAATGGAGTCACCAGATGATCAATCTTGGATCATCAAAGGAAGTGAGGGAATCACCGTCAATAGATTCTCCAAGTAAGCTTGCAAGATAAGGGATTTAGGAGAAGCTTACCAAAATATGTGTCATTGAGGAGAATGACTCTATCCTCCCCAGAAAGGAGAATGACTCAATCCTCCCTGAAAACAACACCAAAATGTTATCGCACAATCTATACTTTTCTAATCCCAAGACAAGTAAATCAAATCTATGTAACTACAGGATAACCCACCATTGTCACCTTAGTGGAGAATCCCCATGTTTTATGGATGGATGAGGTCCATCCCAAGGGAAGCATCATGGGTAACCTCAAGGGATCAGATAGAAAGGATATGGTCAAGATTAGAGCACCCTCTATCTGGTCACCTAATTCAAAGGGTCTATGTCTCTGAAATTGAGGCAAAATAAGAGTTTTTGTGTACCTTCCTAGAACAAGGACAATATAGCATATATACATATAACAACTTCCAAGTACTAATATGATAAAATACCTCAATAGACAATAGACAATAGGAAACATAGATATATGATGGCTGAAGTAAAATTGTAGAAAGATGATGGTTTATAACAACCAATAGTATTTTGTAACAACCACAAGAAATTCAACTCAGAATTACAAGAGAATACAATGAAAACTTGTCCCAAGAAATTTATCAAGTAGATCATTTAACACTTGTCCCAAGAAATTTATCAAGTAGATCATTTAGCACTTGTCCCAAGAAATTTATGAGTATGTTAGCTAGTAATTAGAGTGAGTTATGTCGCAAATTACAAGAAGTTAGATGGTTGTAGCACTGTTTTGCAACAACAACAACTAAATTAGTATATTATGCTAAGCCAAGGCTAGGAAAAGTTAATAAAAGGCTTAGACAATAAAGTTTGAGAGTTTGTTTGATCAAATTCCTTCATAAGAGAAATGAAACTAGTTCCTTTTGGGCGATGGAGTCTTTTACAACAACACTATAAACAATTGGAGAAAAGATAATAATAATATCTAAGGACAATGAGATGAAGTTGAGGAGCTAGCACCTTAGGGCCTCAAACTTCAATCCCTTCTAAGGTGACATTATGCTTATATAGGTGACATTGAGGTAGAAGTGTGCAACGCTAGGCCTCCAAAGGCCATCCATCATGCCACATGTGCCAAAACATCACCTGATAACTCTCCTCCATCAAAAACTAGTCTCCTCCATGACATCATGAGCTAGGTGGTTGACGTCCAAGCCTCCAAAGGCTAACATCCAGGTGGAAAGAGGTGGGAGATTGTATCCTAGCCTTGCCAGAGTGCCTCCAAAGGCAATGACCTCCTTCGTCAATGTGAAAATGGTGATCATAAGCCTGCCCTAGACGTGGGGTATAGCACCCATTCTTGGGCTCCAAATCCCTCATGAAGGTACGAACACAGTCATCTCCTCATGAACATCTGTCCATCAGGAAATGTCTTGCAAAGACAAACATATGCACCCTCCAAGGGTCCATAAGTCACAAGCATCATGCCAAGTAAGACACATATAATAATGGAACCACCCAAACATGTGCATCAAACCCCCCTTTTCAAACCAAACAAATTCTCAAAGACCTTATACAATTTGTCAAATTTGTTGAGTTTTGGTGTACTTAGGAAAGTGGTCCCCTTGTGGTTGTGGGTCTCTAACCACAAGAGGGAAATATTTGACCTTTGTACCTTGTACTTTATGTCTAATTCCACATTGACTTTATCCTATGTCGAAAATGTGGAATTTGTCACTTAAGTGGGTCTCTAACGACAAGAGGGAAATATTTGACCCTTTGTACCTTGTACTTTATGTCTAATTCCACATTGACTTTATCCCAAGTCAAAAAGGTGGAATTTGTCACTTAAGGAAAAAATGACAATTAATTCACTTTGTGGGTGAATTGAGGGACATAAAGTGAACTTAGGAAACTTAACCCAAGGTGTGTTTCTAAGTAAGATTATTTTGAGGAGATCTCACCCATTGATTAGAGATGGCTAGGAGTGATCTAGGCCATTGATCTCTAGGTTTCCTTATGGATGGTTCAAGAGGGGCACATAGGGCAAAGAGAGGCTCATTCACTCATTTGTTCACTTGGAGAGTTTGAAGAGGAGCATTGAGAGGAGAAT
>ML780894.1:303633-329964 GCA_009831015.1 Picea engelmannii | reverse complement strand
AGATGCTATAACCTGAGGCTGCACAAAATTGTGGAAAGTGCAAATGTAAAAGTGAATGATCTAAAATCAAGAAGAATCAAATCTCAAGATAATTTACTATTTGATGATGGGAGAATAAATGATGATGATGAAGAAGAAATTGAAGAAATACAAGAGGATGAATCACAAAGTGAAGAAGAAAAGGAAGATGAAGAATCACTAAGACAAGATTCAAAAGCACCATCAAGGAGAGTACAAAGAAATCATCTTAAACGTCAAATCATAGGTAACAAAAGTGTTGGAGTTGAGGAGATTTTTTATCCAATCCTCCACTATACTAGGGGTTATATACTTAGCTCTTACTACCTCAATCCACAAACTTGTTCCTTGAATTAGCCTCCATACATTCTTTTTAGCCAGAGCCTTTAACAAGAGAAAGGGATTTTTGAGGCCCCATCCTCCAATGGCTTTTGGTAGTGCCAACTTTTTCCAAGAGGCCTACACCAATGTTTTTTTTTTTTTTTTCGGTATCTAGACGAGATAAACTTGTAGTAAAGTTTCCTAATGGTTTCCAAAACATATTTTGGGACCCAAGCAAGTGGTATCCAATACACTAGAATCATTTCTAGGACTAGTTTTTCCAAAACCAAAAGACCTCCCTCGGTTAACCTTCTATTGCACTAGATGTTTATTTTCTTCTCCACTTTAGCTATTAGCGATTGCCAATAACATTTTTTGTAATGATTTGGCTTCAAAATGATACCAAAATTTAAAATGAAACCCAAATACCTCATACCCTGCTCTAGATCATTTATCTTTAGAGGAAAAGATGAGTAATACAGTTTTTATCCTGTTGATATATTCCTCATAATGTCATTATAGTTTTTTCCATATTAATAACCATTCTAATTGCTTTGCAGAATAAATCCATGATGTCTTTGAATTTTTCAATGACTCTTCTGGTGCCTTCACAAAAGTTAGAATATTCTCCACAAACAATAGATGTGTGATATTGAATGATACTTCAAGATGTCCCCCTTTTATACTACAATTTCCTTATGCTTATTTAAGTAGCCTACATAAGCCTTCAATTATTAAAATAAAGAGAAGGGGGGTAGGGGACATCCTTGTTTGAGGCCCGTCCCTACTAAGAAGAAAGGGGTTGCTACTTCATTTAATAATACAACAAAAGATACTAAGAAAATGCAACTCATTATTCAGACAACAAACTAATGGAAAAAGGCTAAATGAATTAGAATTAATCTAATGTAAATCCATCTTACCTTGTCATAATCTTTGAACAGGTCCACTTTCATCACCACCAATCATTGATTTTTGACTTTGCTTGAAAGTAAGCATTCTTAAGCAACCTTAATTGCCTCATGAATTTTCTTTTCCTTTAAGAACCCAAATTATTCTCTAGAGATTTGATATGAGAGAACACTTTTCAATCTCCTAGCAATTTTGAGATAATTTTCTATATGCATTTGCATAATTGGATGGGTCTAAACTTCTCAAAGGTTGTAGGATTATCTTCTTTTGGAATCAATGCTAGGAATGTTGTATTCAAAGTTTCCATATTTTTTCCTTGAGTTCTTGTTGTCTCCACCATTCTTCGTAAATATTCCTCTATATAATCATATCAACCCAAGAAAAATTCCACAGGAAGTCTGTCATGTCCATGCCTAGTTATCAATGCCTAATTATCCTCTTCATTGACAACATTAGGGAAGGATTTTGACATCCTAATCATTTCTATTGTAGCATGTGTGTTTTCCTTGAAAAGGAAGGGAAAATGTTTTACTCCTTCAAAAGACATGTCCTTAAAATTTGTAGCCCGGGTACCATCTCTCGTATCAATTTTCCAAACCGAGTTTATATTCTTTCTACAATTGGCATACCTGCGAAAGAATTTTGTATTCTCATCTCCAACCTATAACTATAAAGCCTTGCTCTTGAGTCTCCATTATTTTTCCTTTTCTAAAAGGACATGCCTCTTTTCATCTTCTAATACCTTTACTTCAATTTTTTGTTCCTCATTCATAAATCCAAAATCTTCCTTATTGTAGAGCACCTCCAAGGCTTCCTCTATTTATTTAAGAACCATACCATCTTTCAAACTTTTATCCCTTGCCAAAATAACAACTACCTTTTTTTCCTCTTAAATTTTGTTGGAATTGAAGTGGCGTAAATTCTCTTAAATTACCATTAAATGGTTTTCAGACTACTTTGATCCTCTCCACAAAATTCTCCATTTTCATCCACTCTAGACTTAGTTTGAAGGGATTGGCAGGTTTCTCTATTGCAGGAGCCACTTGTAACATGATGGGATTATGGTCAGAATCCCCTCCAATAGTGACCCATTGTTTGATCCTAATGAATTCATCTAAGAAAGCTTCAACATTAAAAACTTTTCGAGTCTCTTAGCAATTCTAGCTTCCATAAGTCTCTTGTTGCTCCAAATGGGAGATGGCTTGGTTGGTTCAATATCCAAAATACTAGTTTCTTCCAATTTTCTAATAAAGTATCTAGAGAGAGGGTCCAATGAGAAATCAGGCTCCGTACCTTCGATGCTCCTAAGGTGAAATTCATGTACCCCCCCCACAACCAGTCCATTTTGAACACTATTTATTTGGAAAAATATATTCGAGCAGTTTGTCTTGTCCATATAAGGACTATAGTAAACATTCAACACTGATATATTTCCCAAGTCCAAAGAGAAAACTAAGGTCCCTAGTCTTGTAGTAATGGCCCATGAATTTGTGAGAGTGAAGGATAATTTATTCCATCTGGTGGCTTTCCCATCTGTTTTCCCAATGACATCAATAAAATAGAAGCCCCAATTCCTAAGTAGTTTCGAGAGTTCTTGAGTAATTTTCTCCCCATTTGTCATTATGTCTTGTAGTGGAGTAACACAAAGTTTGGCAGTATCAACTAATCTCTTTATGGCCAACTTCTTTGAGGGGTTGTCCATCCCTCTACAATTGACGGCTAGAAAAATCATTTGAAACCTCGAAAGGGGCATTTGCTCTAAAACCCTTGATTAGGGATAGTTGTTTGCCACACCTGACTACTAAGGATTCTTGTTTTTGGGCCATAGACATGAAATATTTCCTTCCCCTTTGATTGGATTTGGGTACATTTTCTTCAAAAAATACTAAACTCCTCACAACCTTCACTAGAAAATCAAGCGCACCTTTCCTTCCAGGTTTAAATTGTACTTCACTGGTTCCAAGGGATTGAAGTCCTATGCTCTTTCCATCCATAGAGTAGTTCGGATCAGGGTTTGCAGTGGAACCTTTTGGAGTTTGTCCAACATCCACACCCTCTGCAATTCCAAGAATGGGTATGAGAGGCGGGGGGTTGAATTTTTTATACCAGACACGTTGGGTAGAAAATCACTTAGGGATTCTAGTTCTTTGGATCCAACCTCATTTCCCCATGTTCCAAAAGCAATTTTTTTTAAGGAAATACGTTTATTCAAAGAGTGAGTCTAATGAGTCTTACTTGGAATTGCCTTGTTGTCCTTGTTATCATTGATTGTGTCTTGGTTAGGTTCTTTGAATCATGCAAAGTCTATGTTCTGATCATTTTCTATCAATGTTCATGTTTGAAGGCCATCATAGGTCACTTGAACCCCTACATCTTATTTCCTATTCGCAATGTCTCTGTACCTCTCAAATGCTTCCTTAATGCCCAATTCTTCCACATACTTGGATAATTGCATTCTACATCAAGGTGCCCATAATAGTGGAAACATACACATATGAAAGGTATCCCTTTATAGGCCACATTGAGGCAAAAAATATCAACTCCCCTTCTAATATCCATTGACTCTACCAGAGCTTTTCTCACCTCCAACCCTACCAAGATTCTAGCCATGCCATAATACCTAGTCTCTTGGAAGGATAAGTCTATTTCGTAAAAGGTACCTAAAGTGTTTATAATTTTTTCAAACACCTCTTCAGAACACAAAATCAATGGTAGTCCTGGATATTAACCCACACTAGAAGAATATACATGCTAACCGACTAATCACCAAACTCTATATGCCATTTCTTCACAAATTGGGATTGAGATCCTCACTTCCAATGCGAGTGCAATATTTTTTATGCTTCTTTAGTCTACCTAAAAACCCAAACCAACCAACCTTTTACCAAAATTAGGGTGCATGGAGAGGCCCCCACTACTAACTTAAAATTGAGCTTGGTCCACTTCTTTAGCTCCTCACTACTCATCCTCTTCCTAGGAAAACGTCCAACCAATGCTCAATCCCCCATTTCCATAATGTTGTTGAGTTTAGTTTTCACGCCTATATTTAGGTCGATGGTCTCATGAATCTTTTTAAACATTTACACCTCTTTGGATATCTTGAGCCCCCTTGACAATAAAACCCGATCACCTCCAAATTTGAGGATGGGGCACCACTTACTTGTTTCCGATCCAACATAGTGCCTACAAAACCAGAATAAAAAACACAATCTTGCCAACTAATAACACTTTTACAAAGGAAAACAAACTTTTGATAGACCTCATTCAATGTGTTTTCAGATTCATACCTTGAGTGCAATAACTTGCCATCCTCCTCTGACCATGCCTTAAGGGATGATGGATCTGCAAGATTGGGTTTGTAACTCCAAGCAACAATTATGGTCCTTGGTTTGATCATCGAGAAGTCTTGTCACCCCATTCTTTGTCTGTCCTTAGGTTTTATCACCCTATACACAATTCCTATCCCAACTTGCCCAAATTCACCACGATGGCCTCTTGCAGAGAAGTGGACCCCAACTAGTGTAGCTTGTTGGAATCCCACAATGCATCCAAAGGACCTACAACAGGGTTGGAAGAATCGCCTAACCCTCAAATGGGTCATCATTGAAGTTAAAAACTTCCTCATATCCCCATTCTTCCTTCCATGCAGTCTAGGTCTGATATTAGCGGTTGTTGGTTCACCTTGCATCATCCCTGGCTACTCCTATAGAATCCCTACTTCCCAAACATTTTCAAATGCAAAGTACTTTCGTACTCATCTGGATAACCTACTCTACCCCAAATTTCATGGTACAATCTTGTAAGTTAAACACATATATGTCATCTTGGAGTGATTTTAAGAAATCCGATTATCTCCTCAATATGTTTCCATTGTTCACCAAAGGAATCAAACATAAGAAGGGAATTGAAAAAAATTACTTGTTAAAATATGCAGATATATCCTCAATAACTCTAGGTGATCGTTGCCAAATATGTATCATTAGGGATAAAACGTGCAAGACAAGAAGATAACACATATCTATCTAAAGAAATGTTAAAGTTGCTCGAGTTCATCGCCATAGCCAAATCATGACCATCTTACGTAGCCATGTCAAGCAATTCACCATTGAAATCCTATGTATGACAATTTCCAAGATGAACCTGTATACTTGGTAAACAAAGCTTAGTCGTGATGACGGATTAAGTTATGTCAAAACCCTAACCCTAGTATGGGGTGATTTAAGGCTTGCATTACTCTTGTGCAAGTCATTTTCCATCGTAAACTTGATATATTGCTCACAAAAATAACCCATATTGAACGTTTTTCTCTTGATACTATACAAGTTGTTGCGATTCCAACTTCAAATCCAAATTCTACGCAGGTCAATATGTAAAGTTTTAGTGAATAGTAGAGCTAGATGGACAATATGGTATTGATGGACTTTTTAATTATTTTTTTAATATGTTTGTTTTATTAAAAAATGTATAATGGATCTATTTATTTATTTTTTAAATAGTTTTAAATGCATTTTTTAATTTTTATCTTTTAAAATCTTAACTTTTTCATATATATTTTTAAATTATTATTTTTTAAATATGGGTCATTTCTTTTTTTTTCTTCTAATTATGTTGTATTTTTTTATTGTTTTTCTTTTAATTTTAAAATGTTTTTTTTTTAAATAAAAATATGTTTTTTCTCATTTGGGTTTTCCCCCCTCTTTTTTTGGTTTTTATTTATCCATTTTTTAATGATATTGTTTGCAATAGTGTCTAGATTTCATGCCATGGTTCCTAAATTGTTACAATTTTAAGCCCCCCCTAAAAAGAGAGTGCTACTAATAATGCCTCTTTTCGATTTCCCAGTTGGTCTTAAGATTTTGGTTACAAGTACTGGTTATCAAGGTCAAGATTTCAAAAAACTTGCAATTTTATCCATAGAAAAAAAAGGGGCTGCTATTGAGAGCACCACTTTTTGATTTAGGGGTTGATTTTAAGGTTTTTGTTGCAATGATACCTATTGTTAAGTCTAAAGGATTCAAAGAATTTGTAGTTTTAACTTCGAAAATAAAAAATGGTGCTACTATTGACGTCACTTTTCGCTTCGAGGGTTGATTTTAAGGTTTTTTTTGACAACATTATGATGTTATTAAGACAATGGTTGCAAAATGTGGTAATTTTAACCCTGAAAGAAAAATGGTTCTATTGATAACACAACTTTTCGAAATAGGGCTTGATTTTGGTGTTTTTGACCCAAAAATATGGGTTTTTAGGGCTAGAGTTATCATTTTGAGGCCACAGTTCTCGTCAAGTTGGTAACTATGTTAAAGATTCAAACAATCATTGTGACCATTTTGATATCGTTGGTCACACCAAAGATAAGCATTGTAAGCTACATCGAGAGCTAAATCGGAACAATTGCAAGGACACCAAGAAGAGGAACCCGCTGGCCATTGGATTCAAACAACTGGGGAGAGAGCAACTTAGATGTAGATGAAAATATTCTATGCACTGTTATCACAGGATTTGTAACTATGCCAAATCCCCAACAAAAGTCTCCAAATTTGCGTAACTACAGGATAACCCACCACTGCCACCTTAGTGGGAAATCCCCATGCTTTAGGGATGAACGAGGTCTAGCCAAGGGGAAGTGTCCCTGGTAACCTTAAGGATCAGACAACAAGGATATGGTCAAGCTTAGCTGGGTACCTAAGTCAAAGGGTCTATGTTTGTGAAATTGAGGTAAAAGAAGAGTTTTTGTGTACCTACCTAGAACAAGGACAATATACAACTTCTAAGTACCAATATGATAAAATACTTGAATAGACAATAAAAAACATAGATATGTGATGGATCATGTAAAATTGCAGCAATATGATGATTTATAACAACCAATAATATTTTTGTAACATCCTTAAGAAATTCAACTCAGAATTACAAGAGAATACAATGAAAATTTAACATTTATCAAGTAGATCATTTATCACTTGTCCCAAGAAATTTCTATGTATGTCAGCTAGTAATTAGAGTGAGTTATGTCACAAATTAAAACAAGTTAGATGGTTGTAGTAGTGTTTTGAAATTGTAGTAGTGTTTTGAAATAGAAACAACTAACTTAGTAGATTATGCTAAGTAAGCCAGGGTGAGGAAAAGTTAATAAAAGGCTTAGACAATGAAGTTTGAGAGTTTGTTTGATCAAATTCCTTCACAAGAGAAATGGCACTAGTGCCTTTTGGGCTATGGATTCTTTTACAACAACACTATAAGCAATTGGAGAAATGATGATATTAATGTCTAAGGACAATGAGATGAAGTTGAGGAGCTATCACCTTAGGGACTCAAATTTCAAGCCTCAAGAGATAAATTTTGCTAGAGAACAAAAACTTTTGGACTCTAGCAAATTCTTCTCTCCTTAGATTCTTGAAATATATATATTGCAACAATCCTGTAAAACCAAACTCCTAAAGTGTTAGAACTTTAGGGATTTAGGAGTTTGCTCTGGACAAGATTTTCTTGACAATTTAAAGGATGAAATATACTAGAGAGAGGGAGAAACACCTTATGTTCCTCTCTTAGGTTTCACACAAGTAATATATCTTCAATATGAACAAGTAAAACATGCCATAAGCATTCAACATATGAAATAAATTGCATATTTTACTTACTTCACCAAACATAAACCAAGCACAAACCCTAGTTGCAGAAATTCCACCAAGAAACGAGCCAAGAATCATCCACAAATAGTCCTCCAAGCCTAGCGCATAAGTAAAAGAGACCAAATATGCGAAAGAGGGAGAAAATTTCGGATCAAGTCCTCTTGTAAGAGGAAAGTTACGATGATAAATGAAAATGGCAAGGCCTCTATTTATATGAGGCCTCACAACCATATTTGTTCATTTTAAAAGTCAACTTTAAAATAATAAGAGGGTCGACCTCATAAAATTTTCCCTTTCAATTACATAAAATCAATTTTACATCAAATAACCCTATAACAAGGGTGATGTCATCCCTTCTAAGCTGACGTTATGCTCTATAAAGGTGACGTTGAGGTATAAGTGTGCAACGTTAGGCCTCCAAAGGCCATCCATCATGCCACATGTGCCAAAACATCACCTCCCAACTCTCCTCCATCAAACCCTAGTCTCCTCCATGATGTCATGAGCTAGGTGGTTGATGTCCAAGCCTCCAAAGGCTAATGTCTAGGTGGAAAGAGGTGGGAGCTTGTCTCCTAGCCCTTTCAAAGTGCCTCTGATGGAAACAAACTCCTTCTTCAATGTGAAAATGGTGATCATAATCCTGCCCTAGACGTGGGGTCTAGCACCCATCCTTGGGCTCCAAATCCCTCATGAAGGTCCAAACACAATCATCTCCTCATGAATACATGTCCATTGAGTAAGGTCCCGCAAAGATAAACAGATGCACCCTCCAAGGGTCCATAAGTCACAAGCATCATGCCAAGTAAGCCACATCTAATAATGGGACCACCCAAACATGTGCATCAAACCCCCCTTTTCAAACTAAACAAATGCTCAAAGACCTTATACAATTTGTCAAATTTAGGTGTGGGAGGGGTGTCAAGGCATCTTATTGGGCCAGTCAATCCCCAAGTCAAAGGTGTTTCGGAAGGGAAACCTATATAAGTCATGTGTGAGTATGAGGTGGAGTGGGGTAAGAATTCAGGCTATGGGGTTTCATGACATACAAAGGCTCATATTGTCTCATTTATGGGTGCCTTTGTTGAGGGCTAGCCAAATCCTTTTCCCCTTTTTGTTTTTTTAATGCATATTTTTCCAAGCCCTTTATTAGCCATTTATTTTTCATGTGTTTCCAAGTTGAAGACAATAAGGGGCACTAAAAGGAAATACATAGCCCACATACGCTCTACCTTGGTTTCCATGCTTTTCCAAGTTGAAGACAATAAGGGCACTAAAAGGAAATGCATAGCCCACATACGCTCTACCTTGGTTTCATGATTGATTAGTTAGTTATTTATTTTATGGGTCCCTCATTTTTTGAGAAGCGTTTCATTGTTCTCAGGATCCTAGGGAGAGATTTTAATGCATGATGTTTTTTTAGGGCACCTCCGAGCCTAATGGTCCCTTCTTCCCATGAAATGAGGTACATTCCCTTCGTGGGTCAATAAACCTGAAAACCCAAAATATGAGGAGACAAAATGGAAGAATTATGAAAAGTGATAAGTATGATCGGGAATAGTACGATGACTCTTCAAGGAACCCCCTCGGTAGCACCCCATTCCCGAGAGTGACCAACTTACTAGTTCGTGATGACACCCACCAAGGTTAAATAAGGCAAATGGAATAATTTCCAAGCAAAAGTTCTATAATCAAGAAAGTATTCTTTGCAACATATTCAAATTCTTCAATTATTAAAGTGTCACTTACCATGAGACTAGAATTATTACCTCATGAAGAAAGGCCTACTATCCTATATGGCCAGGCCAGTGTGATAGATGTTTCTATGCTGCTAGTGATGACCGAGGGTGCAAGTCAAGATAGGAAGGGACCTGCGGGGCTCTACTAGTCAATCTGGCTTTCAAAACTCCATGTTTGCTCCTCGATACATGATCTCCTTAGTTACCCCTAGGCTGAGGGGGGTAACATTAGGCTCCTACTTGGTAACATGTGCTCACTGTAGAGCACTTGAGAACCTCAACATCTCTGGTATGACTTGTTCCTACACACTCAAGGAAAATTGTTTGAGCATTGAGGGTGGCGTTGTCACCCCTTATTCTTATGAAAATTATCAAAATCCAAAACTAAATGTTGAAGAGAAAGTTTTTCAATATTTTTATTCTAACATGTAAATATGAGCATGCAAACATATAAGTATGACATAGCAATGATGCGAGATTCAAGAAGAGAACATGTAAATCATAAGCATGTATGCAAATCAAGCTAGACTAATTGCACACTATACTACCATGACATGCAGGATGCAAATGCCTACCCTAACCTACCTACACTATTCTATGTTAGTAAGAAATGCTATGTGTAATCATATAACTAGTACAACCATGCTAGAATTGTATCAAGACATCCATCTTTGTGCTTCATCATAAACCAATAAAAATATAATTTAAGCACAAAAAGAACATGAGTTAGAGTAGTCATTATATCATAGGAAATCATAAAATCTAACTCATGGAGGTGGGAAGGAGGGACCAAATTATGCCAAGCCGTGTTCTCATGAGAATGCTCAATCCGTCTTTGAATAAGGTTGTGACAAGGTATATACTCATCAGGATGGCTCAAAGGGTCATGAGGTTGACTAACCTGGATCTTATCACTCCTCAAGGCATGAAAATAAATGATCAAGAATCTGGAGGGTGACTGACAATAACTTAGGGGAAGGTTGAAATATTGATATATCAAACTACTTCTTAAAACATTCAACCTACCCTTAAATTCCAAGATTTTTTTTTTCCTCTAAAACATATTGGGATAAGGAGCACATTTCCCAGCTGCATTCTCAGTGACATAGAGGGATAAAGGAAAAGAAAGGGGTTGGAAATTCTCATCACAAGTATCCTGCTTCAAGAAAATCATGTCCTTACCCTCATCAAGATTGGAGCACAATAGTGGTTGGAAATTTTCTTCATAGAATAAATCCAAGTGTTCAAAAGAACAAGTACCAAACTCCCCATGGCATGACTGGAAATCATCATGAGAATGTTGTAAAAGTTCACCCCAAGGTGGTTGGAAAAAATTCATAATCGTGTCATCTCCTTGTTTCCAAACATCTGAATTAGTGGCAATAATGAAGTTTTTAAGGGCAACAATTGAACATGACCTTCAATGTCGTAAATGGGATCTCCATCATAAAAAATCACATCCCATTTACGTCTCCCAACATGTATAATCTCATCAATATTCTCAATGAGATAACCACCTTCATCATAGTGTGAAGGGTCTAGTACATCCAAGGGTTCCTCTATTTCTTCACCTTCCGAATCATAAAACAAAGCATCAACAAAAACTTGAAAAGGAAAATGACTAACTACATTCTCTTCTTCTTGTGCAGGAGGAATGGGAGCTTGGATGACTTCATCAAAAGGAGGAGCAGACATCATCACTTCACCCTCATGAATCACCTTTTCGGGCTCTCATCCTTGTCATGAGGTAATTCCTCCTTCTCTTCGTAAGTTTCTTCCTCTTCCATATCATAGAGTATGTCAGGGTCTCCTTCAATGCTCCATCTATTCAAGAAGGTCTCTTTATATTGTGACATGGTATTGATTCTTTTGTCAGGGAGGCCATCGTACCATATTCTAGCATTGTCACAAAGAGTGGCTAAGAAAATATCCATCACCAAATCCTCAACGTCTTCACCAATAGGATTAAGTTGAAAGAAGGCCTAGAAAATAATCATGTGATCTTCGACAATAGTCTCACCATTACCAGAAAACATGTGCATCCATTTCATTTTGTACTCAGGAATCATCCGTCGAGGGTACCCTGGGATTTCACTCATGTCCAAGGGTCTGAAAGTATCACCTGGATCCCATCCTAGAGAGGCCGTGGGTAAAAAGGTCGGTTGCTATAATGATGTTCAACACAGGTTGTCATCAATGGAGTCACCAGATGATCAATCTTGGATCATCAAAGGAAGTGAGGGAATCACCGTCAATAGATTCTCCAAGTAAGCTTGCAAGATAAGGGATTTAGGAGAAGCTTACCAAAATATGTGTCATTGAGGAGAATGACTCTATCCTCCCCAGAAAGGAGAATGACTCAATCCTCCCTGAAAACAACACCAAAATGTTATCGCACAATCTATACTTTTCTAATCCCAAGACAAGTAAATCAAATCTATGTAACTACAGGATAACCCACCATTGTCACCTTAGTGGAGAATCCCCATGTTTTATGGATGGATGAGGTCCATCCCAAGGGAAGCATCATGGGTAACCTCAAGGGATCAGATAGAAAGGATATGGTCAAGATTAGAGCACCCTCTATCTGGTCACCTAATTCAAAGGGTCTATGTCTCTGAAATTGAGGCAAAATAAGAGTTTTTGTGTACCTTCCTAGAACAAGGACAATATAGCATATATACATATAACAACTTCCAAGTACTAATATGATAAAATACCTCAATAGACAATAGACAATAGGAAACATAGATATATGATGGCTGAAGTAAAATTGTAGAAAGATGATGGTTTATAACAACCAATAGTATTTTGTAACAACCACAAGAAATTCAACTCAGAATTACAAGAGAATACAATGAAAACTTGTCCCAAGAAATTTATCAAGTAGATCATTTAACACTTGTCCCAAGAAATTTATCAAGTAGATCATTTAGCACTTGTCCCAAGAAATTTATGAGTATGTTAGCTAGTAATTAGAGTGAGTTATGTCGCAAATTACAAGAAGTTAGATGGTTGTAGCACTGTTTTGCAACAACAACAACTAAATTAGTATATTATGCTAAGCCAAGGCTAGGAAAAGTTAATAAAAGGCTTAGACAATAAAGTTTGAGAGTTTGTTTGATCAAATTCCTTCATAAGAGAAATGAAACTAGTTCCTTTTGGGCGATGGAGTCTTTTACAACAACACTATAAACAATTGGAGAAAAGATAATAATAATATCTAAGGACAATGAGATGAAGTTGAGGAGCTAGCACCTTAGGGCCTCAAACTTCAATCCCTTCTAAGGTGACATTATGCTTATATAGGTGACATTGAGGTAGAAGTGTGCAACGCTAGGCCTCCAAAGGCCATCCATCATGCCACATGTGCCAAAACATCACCTGATAACTCTCCTCCATCAAAAACTAGTCTCCTCCATGACATCATGAGCTAGGTGGTTGACGTCCAAGCCTCCAAAGGCTAACATCCAGGTGGAAAGAGGTGGGAGATTGTATCCTAGCCTTGCCAGAGTGCCTCCAAAGGCAATGACCTCCTTCGTCAATGTGAAAATGGTGATCATAAGCCTGCCCTAGACGTGGGGTATAGCACCCATTCTTGGGCTCCAAATCCCTCATGAAGGTACGAACACAGTCATCTCCTCATGAACATCTGTCCATCAGGAAATGTCTTGCAAAGACAAACATATGCACCCTCCAAGGGTCCATAAGTCACAAGCATCATGCCAAGTAAGACACATATAATAATGGAACCACCCAAACATGTGCATCAAACCCCCCTTTTCAAACCAAACAAATTCTCAAAGACCTTATACAATTTGTCAAATTTGTTGAGTTTTGGTGTACTTAGGAAAGTGGTCCCCTTGTGGTTGTGGGTCTCTAACCACAAGAGGGAAATATTTGACCTTTGTACCTTGTACTTTATGTCTAATTCCACATTGACTTTATCCTATGTCGAAAATGTGGAATTTGTCACTTAAGTGGGTCTCTAACGACAAGAGGGAAATATTTGACCCTTTGTACCTTGTACTTTATGTCTAATTCCACATTGACTTTATCCCAAGTCAAAAAGGTGGAATTTGTCACTTAAGGAAAAAATGACAATTAATTCACTTTGTGGGTGAATTGAGGGACATAAAGTGAACTTAGGAAACTTAACCCAAGGTGTGTTTCTAAGTAAGATTATTTTGAGGAGATCTCACCCATTGATTAGAGATGGCTAGGAGTGATCTAGGCCATTGATCTCTAGGTTTCCTTATGGATGGTTCAAGAGGGGCACATAGGGCAAAGAGAGGCTCATTCACTCATTTGTTCACTTGGAGAGTTTGAAGAGGAGCATTGAGAGGAGAATGGAAGCATTGTGTGAGGGAATCTTGGGCGATTAATTTTGTGGATGGCTCATGGAAGCTTAGACCCTCATTATTTTGCGTAGAGAGTTCTTGCTTGGTGGAGGGCACACTCTTGGAGGAGGGCTCAAGATTAGCAGACACTATCAGTTCTTGAGCGATTGCAGATTTTCCAGATTTAGTGTTGAGGCAGCATACCACTTCTTGTTTGTATGCAAGGGCTTCTTCATCGGTCAAGGGAGGATCAGGGGCACATCATTTCGGTAGAAGAGGCAACAAAGGAGAGAGGGCGCACTTGCTTGGGCACATTCCTCTTGGGACCTTCTAGCAAAGCTTGAGAGGAGCTTGCTATTTGTACAGGTTCCTTTATATTTATTTACTTGTTGCATTCCATGCTTGAGACATTGCATATATACACTTTCATTATAAACTGGTTTTCCCCGGGCGGGGGGGGGTTATCTAGGGTCATGTTTACCAAAAATACTTGTGTTCATTTTCCATGTATGCTTAGTGTTTAAATCAGCAGTAGGATCTTGTTAAGATCCTAGAGGAGTGCTATATGTTTTGAGGTTTGCATGTACTAACATTGGGTTAATAAAACTACTTGCAAGGGCACCTTAAAAGAGAATATAACCATCAATTGAGGGCATATTTATTGGCAAAAGTAAACATACTTGTTTGTTGTCCTAAAACAACAATAAGGACAGATTTACATAACTAAACCTAGATCCCAACAAGAGTTCATAAGACAGACCTGTTGGGAAGCCCTCATAGTTCCTAAAAAATCTACATAGTATTAGAGCCTTGGTGGCTAAGAGTTTGTTGATTTGTAGAGAATACATTGGGCAGTTTGTGGGACTGTTTTGGATAGTGTTGGAAAGCCTCTTTTCACACAAGAGTGAGGTTATACTCTTTTGCAGTGTTTAGCATCAGTTTGAGTTTTAGTGGACAACCATGTCGATGACTCAGATGAGGGCAGAGGATAGGCTAGCCAGAGATAGAAATTGGTCCCCTTGGAAGGCCAGTATTGTATTTGTCTTGGAGGATATTGAACTATGGGATATAGTTCAAGCTCCAGTGGTTCTTCCTCCTGTCATTGCTTCCTTGCTGGTAGAAAAGTTCAGGAAGAGGAACACCAAGGCTAAGAGGACTATCTTTGAAGCAGTGAGAGACCAAGTCATACCCCATTTGACTAGGAAGGACTATTCCTTTTAGATGTGGGACTCATTGTGAAAGCTCTACCAGAGTCCCAATTAGAACCAAAAAATGGTTCTGCAGGAGAAACTCAAGAGCATTCAGATGCTCAAGTTAGATTCGGTGACCTCATACCTCGGGATATTTACACAAACTCGAGATGATTCGAAAATAATTGGGGAGATTATGGACCCCATGGTTTTGGTGAGGAAAACCTTAAACGATTTCTCCAAACCTTGGGGGTATTTTGTGCGAGGCATAGTGGCTAGGGAGGCCATGCCTAGTTGGGAGAGAATCTGGGATGACTTCGTACAAGAGGAGCTGAGATGCAAATCTGGATCTTCAGGCCAACAACATGTTGTAGAGGGGGAGGAGGATATTTCTCTTTGGTCAAAGGGAAAGAAGAATATCATCAAGGGTGCTAGAAAGGGTACCAAGGGAGGGGCCAAGCCACAAAAGAGTGGTAGTGGGATAGAGAGAGAGACATGATCATAGTGAGATTCTTTGCTTGTGGAGAGATGGGGAACTATGTTGGACATTATCCCTAGAAGAAGAAGTAGCAGGATGGTACTACAACAACAAAAGAGGAGGATTATCTCACTGCTCAGTTTGAGAGGGAGTGTGATTTTATAGGTTGTTGCTTGTCAGTTGAGACACCATCCAACAGTTGGTGCATGGACAAAGTTTAGGAGGTCCCACAGATTGAGAGTGTTGTATCTCATGGGACGCAGAATCAGTTTTCGAGGACACCATATTCAAGGGTGACTGGTCCACCCGAGAAAACTTCAGTTTCAGAGTTGTTGAGAGGACATATAGTTGGTGCAGAGGCTTCAAAGCATCAGAGATTGATGAGAGTGAGTAGGGTGCTAGAGAGGTTTGATTCTCACTTGGCTATGGAGATGAGAAGATCAATTTCAAATTCCACTTCAAGTGGAAGTCACTTGGTGAGAGACCAAGGTGAGGATCTTGGTGAGATGCCAAGATCCAGATACTCTTGTTTAGATGCCAAGAGAGAGACTCTTGGTGAGATGCCAAGAGCTAGAGACTCTTGGTGAGATGCCAGGAGGTACAAATCCTTGGTGAGATGCCAAGGTTGAGATCTTTGGTGAGATGCCACGATAAGGATCTTTGGTCGAGTAGATCAAATTCAATGGCCACTTTTGATGATCAAGGTATAGTCATACTCATCGAGTATTTATTGGCAGGCAACAATGTCCACTATAGGGACGAGATTGGAGGGGTGAGTAACATTTTCCTTGGTAAGAGGGAGTGTTGAGTTTTGGGGTACCTTGGAAAGTGGTCCCCTTTTGGTTGTGGGTCTCTAACCACAAGAGGAAAATATTTGACCCTTTTTACCTTGTACTTTATATATAATTCCACATTGACTTTATCCTAAGTCAAAAAGGTGGAATTTGTCACTTAAGGCAAAAGTGACAATTAATTCACTTTGTGGGTGAATTGAGGGACATAAAGTGAACTTAGGAAACTTAACCCAAAGTGGGTTTCTAAGTGATATTATTTTGAGGAGATCTCACCCATTGATTAGAGATGTCTAGGAGTTATCTAGGCCATTGATCTCTAGGTTTCCTTATGAATGGTTCAAGAGGGGCGCATAGGGAAAAGAGAGGCTCATTCACTCATTTGTTCACTTGGAGAGTTTGGAGACGAGAATTGAGAGGAGAATGGAAGCATTTTGTGAGGGAATCTTGGGTGCCTAATTTCATGGAGGGATCATGGAGGCTTAGACCCTCATTAGTTTGTGGAGATATTTCTTTCTTGGTGGAGGGCGCACTCTTGGAGGAGGGCGCAAGCTTAAAAAACACTATCAGTTCTTGAGTGATTGCAGATCTGTTAGATTCAGTGTTGAGGTAGCATACAACTATTTGTTTGTATGCAAGGGCTTCTTCATCAGTCAAGGGAGGATTAAGGGCGCATCATTTCAGTGTAAGAGGAAACAAAGGAGAGAGAGTGCACTTTCTTGGGTGCATTCCTCTTTGAACCTTCAGAAAAGCTTGAGAGGAGCTTGCTACTTGTACAAGTTCCATTGTATTTATTTACTTGTTGCATTCCATGCTTGAGACATCACATATATACACTTTCATTCTAAATTGGTTTTCCCCGGGGGGATTTTATCCTTGGTCATGTTGACCAAAAATACCTGTGTTCATTTTTCATGTATGCTTAGTGTTTAAATCAGTAGTAGGAGATTGTTAAGATCCTAGAGGATTTCTATATGTTTTGAGGTTTGCATGTACTAACATTGGGTTACTAAAACTACTTGCAAGGGCACCTTAAAAGAGCATATAACCATCAATTGAGGGAATATTTCTAGGCAGAAGTAAACAAACCTGTTTGTTGTCCTAAAACAACAACAAGGAGAGATTTTCATAACTAAACCTAGAGCCCAACAAGAGGTCATAAGACAAGCCTGTTGGTCATCCCTCATAGTTCCTAAAAAATCTACAAAATTTAGGTGTGGGAGGGGTGTCAAGGCATCTTATTGGGTTAGTAAATCCCCAAGTCAAAGGTGTTTCCCAAGGGAAAACTATCTAATTCATGTGTGAGTATGAGGTGGAGTGGGGTAATACTTTAGGGTATGGGGTTTCATGACATACAAGGGCTCATATTGTCTCATTTATGTGTTCCTTTGTTGAGGGCCATCCACATCCTTTTCCTCTTTTTGTTTTTTAAAGCATATTTTTCCAATCCCTTTATTAGCCATTAATTTTGCATGTGTTTCCAAGTTGAAGACAATAAGGGACATTAAAAGGGAATGCATAACCCACATACACTCTACCTTGGTTTGCATGACTGATTAGTTAGCTATTTATTTTATGGGTCCCTCATTTTTTGAGAAGCATTTCATTTTTCGCGGGATCCCAGGGTGAGATTTTAATGCATGATATTTTTGCTAGGGAACCTCCGAGCCTAATGGCTCCTTACTCCCATGAAATGAGGTACATGCCCTTCTTGTATCAATAAACCCGAAAATACAAAAGAAGAGGAGCCGAAATGGAAGAAGTATGATTAGGAATAGTACGATGACTCTTAAATGAACCCCCTAGTAGCACCCCATTCTCGAGGGTGACAAATTTACTAGGTCGTGATTGCACCCACCAAGGTTAAATAATGAAAAGGGTATAGTTTCCAATCAAATGTTCTGTAATCAAGAAAGCATTCTTTGAAACATATTCGAATGCTTCAATTATTAAAGTGACACTTACCATGAGACTAGACTTATTACCTCATGAAGCAAGACCTGTTTTCCTCTAGGGCCAAACCGATGTGATGGATGCTACTCCATTGTTGGTGATGATAGAGGGTGCAATTCAAGATAAGAGGCACCTTGTGTGTCTCTTCTAGTCAATATGGCTCTCGACACTCCATGTCTGCTACTTGTGGGCCTCAAGACATGATCTCCTTAGTTACCCCTAGGCTGAGGGGTTTAACATGCACCACAATGAAAAATGAGTTGAATATGAGTAGTCTCCATCCCATGGAGGAGAAGGAAATGGATAAAATCTTCTACATTATAATCCAAGTTAAAAAGACAAAGGTGGATGCTCTATTTGATTTCAGTTCAAAGGCCAATCTCATAGTAGAAGATCTAGTTAGAAAACTTGGATTTGGAAGTTCATGAATAACCTTACCCATATCCATTACTATAAGATCATATTGCTATAAGTGAAAACTATTATTGATAAAGTAGAGGTAGACATAGTGCCACTTGATGGTGTGGTGTAGTGTTTAGAATCCCCTACATGTAATTGAGGAATACGATATTCACGAGGAGATAAAAACCAATCCGGTTTGTTCAAGGATGGGAAGTCCTTGATTATCAAGTCACAAAAAGGTAAATCTAAGATCTAAGTACTAACCAAACCAAGAAATTGATCAGTTCTAGCAAGAAGTTTATAGTAATTTTCTTGAGAATCAACAAGGAATCAATAAAAGTAAAGGCATCACTAGAGGGATGTATTAAAGAGAAAAAAAAACAATTGGAGAAGATTCTACAAGCATATAGAGAAGTGTTCTATGATCTTAAAGGGTTACTACCTGAGAGGGAAATGGAGCATGAGACACAGTTGTTTCCTGAATCCCCATTGCAAACATTAGGTTATATATACAATCCATGTTAGATGCAGATGAAGTGAAGAAACAATTGCAACAACTATTGGAGTAGTGAGTGATTCGACCAAGTAACTCACTTTGTGGGTCACCTATCATTATAGTACCCAAGAAGGATAGGACTTGGAAAATGTGTATAAACTATAGAGATTTGAATGACTTGATAGATCAATTGAAACATGCCAAGCACTTCACCATATTGAATATCACATTGAGATACCATCAGGTACAGGTTAAATAAGAAAACACCTCAAAGACCTTCTTTAAGATAAGGCAAGGTTTATAGGAATGGTTGGTAATATATTTTGGTTTATGTAATGCACACGCTACATTTACGTGTTTGATTAATGATGTACAATGCCCCTTTTTAGATTCGTTTGTAATAGTGTACCTAGATGATATATCGTTTTATATCTCAACCCGGGAAAAACATATCTTACATCTCATGCAAGTGATAGAGACTTTGAAAAATCATTAATTGTTGGCAAATATTAAGCAATGTAAATTTGCCTAGTAGTTATTGTGATTTTTACAACAATTTTATCTAATAATAAAAGATAATAAGGGTATAACTAATAAGTCGATAGACATGCTTTCAAATCCATCCATGTCCAAGATCACAACCTTGGGAACTCTTATGCACATGAATAATTTCACACATGATGCATATAAAAAGGCATAGAAGATGAGGACTTTAAAGAGGTGTTTCGACAGCTACAAGGTCAAGTTCATGTAGAATAAGGTGACGGTAAGGTTTCCTATTATCTCCAGGATGGGTTTCTCTACAATCTAGACAAACTATGAGTTCTTAAAGGTGAAAGATTTCAACTCATCAGAGAGACTCACACCTCCAAAGTTGCAGGGCATTTTGGTGTTGGGAAGACATTAACCAACTTACGAAGGTATGTGTATTGGATTAGAATGAAAAAAGGTGTAGTTGGGTTTATTAAAGGATGCATACTTTGTTTCACCAACAAACCTTGTAATAGAAAGCAAGGTTTATCCCATCCCCTATATGTACCTACTAGGCCCTGGGATAATATCTCCATGGATTTTGTGGGTGGTTTGTCAAGGACCAAGAAGGGAAATGATTACATGTTTGTGGTAGTTGATGATTTAACAAGATGTGCATTCTTATGATTTGTAAAAATACCGTCAAGGGACAAGATTCAAAGAATATGTTATTTGAAAAGGTTTGGATGCACTTTTGGATACCAAGGAGCATCATCACAGATAGATAAAAATAATTTTATTAATGTTCGACTAGTGACCACAAGAGTAGGTCAAAGGGGTTGTTGAGTACAATGACGTTTTTACGAAGCAGGAGTACCAAAAGGTCTCCTAAGGAAGTATGTATAAAGTAAAGTAAAGTAAGGTAGAGTAGAGAGTGAGATCTAAACTGAGGCATGAACAACCCTCAACCCCAAACCTAGAAACCCTCTCTAAATTGAATATGTATAAGAGGAGAATATCCATGAGCAAGAACCAAAAGTAATCAGAGAGTTTGGTTATGGAATAGACCCATATGTCCTACCATCCAAGGTCGAATTAAAGAAGTTGACTATAGTATGATGTCTAAAGGGAGAACTGGTGGGATACTTGGATTGTCCGCTACATTTCTATCTGGAAGAGGTAGTTTGTCTTTGAGGCTTGGGGCATCTCATCCCTCTCATGGGGAGGGATCTAATCTGGTCATTTTGATGAAAACTCGTGAGATGATGGAAGGTCCCACGGGTCCACATTGATCTGGGATCCACACTTTGGGATACCAAGGATCATCATTGCAGATAGAGATATTAGATTTCTCAATGCCTTTTGGATGACACTCTAGGAGAAGATGGGAACCAATTTTTGAAGAGATAAATAGATTTCCATTCACTGGTGGATGGGTAGATAGATGCAGTGAACATGACTTTGGTTGAACTTTTGAGGGGTTACAATCAGAAGCATCCAAGGAATTGGGACAAAATTTTGGTTTATATTTATCATTCTTATAATAGAGTAGTCCATACTTCTACTAGTAAATCCCCTTTTGAAACTTGTTTTGGTTATTTTCCACTTTTTCCCTTAGATGTTGTATATGTAAATCAAGGGAAGACACTAGAGGAGAGGCATTATAGAATAGAAAGTTTGTTGATAAAATCAAGGACATCCATTTTCATGTAGATGAGAGATTGAGAAAATCACAAGAAAGGTACAAGGCCCATCATGATCAACAAAGAATCGAGAAACATTTAAGGTGAGAGATAGAGTTAGTTGTATCTAAACAAAGAAAGGCTACATGGTCTTGGTAAGAAAATGAAGGCTTGTCAAATATTGGTATGTGATCAAATATAAATGTGATTTTAATAAATACAAAAGTGGAAAAGTTAAGTGGAAACGGAGTTTACGTAAAATTGGAGTAAAAATGAAAGTGGATTAAATATAAATGTGATTTTAATAAATAACAAAAGTTGAAAAGTTAGGTGGAAGTGGAGTTTAAGTAAAAGAGGAGTAAACATGAAAGTGGATTAAAGAAAAAGGTAAAAGTGGAAGTGGAAGTTTAGGTAAAAGTGAAGTAAACATGAAAATGGATTAAAAGGGGTAAAAGTGAAAGTGCACATGGATTTACAAACCATGGTGGTATTTTACCCATGGTATGGTAAAAAGTGAATTAAAAAAAAAAGTGGAAAAATTAATTATTATTTAATAAAAGTCGTGACTTTTACAAATAACATGACTTTTCAAGTAAAGCTTATGGAAAAGTATAAATAAAGAAAAGGGTTATGAGAAAAAATGTGTGTGTGGAGAAAATTCAATATTCTTATGCATACCATTTGAGGAGTGATGATTGAATATCATTCAAGGAGTGACAATTGAACACCATTCAAGGAGCGATGATTAAATATTGGTGGATATCAGATTTGGTATTCTAGAAAATAGATCTGGAAAAAGAAAAAGGAGTGAGTACAGATCTAAAGAAAAGCAAAAGAAAAATAAAAAGTATCGATCACAGTGAAAGATCTGAGGAAAATCTGAAGAAGCAAGAAGATTTGGTGAAGCCAGAGTGAAAGCAGAAGTAGAAACCACAGAACATATCTGGCAAAGGAAGAAGTAAAGAGTGTAGAGAGAATTTTGTGAAGACAGAAGCAACAAAGGGAATTGGTGTCTCATGTAGGTCAATGCCTACAAACAAAAAGGGGGATAAGTGTCTCCTATAGGTCAATTCCTACAAACGAAAAGGGGGATCTGTGTCTCATGTAGGTCGGTACCTACAAACAACAAAGCAGATCACTATCTCATATAGGTCGGTGCCTACAAACATAGAGGGGATCAATGTCTACTGTAGGTCGGTGCCTACAAACAACAATGGGGATTAGTGTCTTCAATAAATTGGTTCCTACAAACATTTGTAACTGTAGGTTGGTGCCTACAAATTAATAAAAAGACGTTTTTGTGGTTTTCTCTTGGAAGGGTTTCCATGTTAAATATTGTGTCTATTGGTTGCTATATTTATGCTATTGCATCGTTATGGTTTATAAATGTTAAAAATAAAAAGATATCCTTATACAGACTCACCCCCCCTCTCAGTATAAGTGTGTGCTCAACAATTGGTATCAGAGTCAGTTTCATCGGAAACAGTCTAACCATTGGATGGTAGATCTCAAGAGCACACATGGCCGGTTAGGAAGGTTTCTCTACAAACAAGGCTCCGTTGTTTGACATAAAAAACAATGCCTTATGGAGTATAAGGATGCAAACATGTCTAATGCCCCTTAGTTTTATTATTTATCAATCAGTCGTGACTGGTTATACAACCCCAACAACTCCACCAACATATATGATCGAGAAAAAGGCTTCTGAAAATTATGCAAAATCGATGAATGCCATCTTGTGCGGACTGCCAGAATCAAAGTTTTTCAAAGTAATGCATTGCAAATCAATGAAATAAATTTGGGACAAAATTCAAACAATCCATGAAGGCAATGACAAGGTCAAGAAGGCTAAGCTCCAAACTCATAGAATACAACTCGAGAGTCTGAAGATAAAAGACGAAGAAAATGTTGCAGCCTATCTCCTCCATGTGGACGAAATTGTCAACACCATCAGAGGACTTGTTGAAACAGTTGAAGAATTGATGATTTTTCAAAAGGTGTCAAGGTCACTCCCCTTAATATTTGATGCCAAAATTTCCACTATTGAGGAAATAAAGGATCTTGATCAATTAACACTGGATGAATTGCATGGGATCCTCACTGCATACGAAATGAGGACTAAAAAATAAAAACCATCAAAAAGGGAAGAAACTTTCAAAGGCTCAAATAAGATGAAGAACAAAGAGCACAAATCAAGTGATTGTTCCAGCTATGAATTCGACACAGAGGAAGCAAATTTTCTGAGAAAGCTAAAAAAGGGACCTGGAAAATACAAAAGGTAAGTTTCCCTTTAAATTCTTTAATTATGGAAAAGTAGGACATTTTGTTGTTGAGTGTCCATATATGAAAAATGAAAGTAGTAATAATGAAGAAGACTATAACGTAAAAGGAAAACATCATAAACACAAAAATAACCACAAACATAACAAGCATGAAAAGAAGAAGAACTCCTATAAGTAGAAGAAGAGCCTCTACTCAAAAGGGGCCAGTGAATTTTCTGAAGAAAGCAGTGAAAGCAATGTTGATAGTGATAGAGAAGAAACTTTGTTTATGGAAATCAAAATAAAGATTGATGAAGACTAAGAAATTATGGATTCAGAAAAAGAGGAAAATGACAAAACAAATGGGGAAGCGGATCTTGAAGAAGAACTCATCTATTTCTTAAGCGAATTGAAGAAGATAAGAAAAAAAAAATTGAAACAATAGGAGCAACTGCAAAAATATGAAGAAGAGGATCGTGATTCAAAAGAAAAAATGTCACAAAAAATTGAAGAATAAAAAAAGATTATCGTAATCCTAAAAGTTCAATTAGAAGAGGCAAGAAGGATGAAAAAAGTAGTGAGAATTTAGCTAAAGAAAAAGGAAGAAAATTGCGAAGAGATATAATCCGAAATTGTTTCCTTAAGAAAGAATTTGGAAAAATCAACTGCACAGTTGAATAGAGGCTTGAAGTTTGAAAAGAGTATTGAAATCTTAGATGATATCATCGACTGTCAAAGGTATACATTCATTAATATCGACCTTGGATATGATGTTGTTGTTGCCTCCCTACCTACATCTAGCCTTGCTACAACCAAGGAAGTTCTATTTGTTGCAGTAAGAGTTCAGACTGGTTTTTTAGAATAACAACCTATTGTTGATAGTGTTGAAAAGATTAATGAGTTTCTTGTTCCTCACGTGCCATAATTTAAGCATGTTGTTACATATGACATTGTTGTTGATATGTCAGGTTGTTCTACTCTTGTAATTGAACCTAACCCTGAGCCTACTTCCTGTGATGAACCAACACAAAAATATGTTCCCTATCATCATCCTCACCATAAAAATTGAAGGAATGCAAATCATTCTTTTAGATCATTGCAGAAGAGACGTGAAAGTCAAAATTGTGGACCAGTGCCGACTACCAAGATAGATTGGGGTTGGATTGATGGATAGTCGTGGAATAATTTGACTAGATGTTTGAGGACTTCATATTGTTGTGTATCATTGGTTTTGTAGTCATGCAACACTTCTCTTACTTACTGATGATTTCCTTGGAAGTGGTCAACTGAGAATCGACCTGACATGACAGTCGATTGGAGTTTTGACTGGGTTGTCCATCAAATGGAAGTTACAACAAGAAATATTGTTTCTACTTATTGATCCCTTAGAGGGGGAATACTTGAAGTTGTTGATATGCGAACCTAATTGATGTATTTTTTTACGACTCGACTATTTCTTGTTGAATCGAATTGGATTTGTTGAGACCAACCCAACCATGTTTGACTATTGTTGGAGATGTACTATTGCTTATATTGGATATAAAGATTGTTTGGATTGACAAAGAATGATTATCTTGCATTCTTGGCGACAATTTTCATACTTCTTCAGGAGTGTTGTTGTATCATGTTTGAGCAATTTTTACCATTGAGGCAGGCAATGTTGATGACAAAAAAAGTACAAGTGGAGGACGTTATATTCTTGGCATCGTGAATATAATTTTTCATTCAGTATTATGGACATTCATTCTTCATACCTTGAAGTATTTTTTACAGCTGGGAATGAAATTTGATGACAAATCTACACATTTGTCCAAGGAAACCTCATAAGACTTTGTGAGCAATGTATGGAACTTTGGGAGTTGGCATGGTTTGAGGTATCTACTGTGCAAAATAAAAAATAAGTCCACATAGATATTATATACATTGTGACCAACATTGACCATGTTCAAGAAAGTTTTTTTTTGATGGACAACTGGATGGTGGTTTGATGACATTCAAGCACTACCAAACTAACAAAATACCTGTGACAGTAGAAGATCCCTTAGAAGCTATGAAGGCACATAGTAGCTTGAAGATTCAAAGCACATGGTGATGTGATAAGTTGTAGATGGACATTTTTTTTTATCAGTTGCAGACCATTCATTCTTGAGAAGTACATTGTGAGCTAATGTTGAAGGAAGACAATCTTATCAGTTGTGAATGACTAATAGTATTGTGATAATGAAACATCTAGCAATTCTTTGGCAGCCTTTTAATAAGTATAAAAAGGATCAACTTAGGAGAGTGATGGTAAAATAGAGAAGACTCAACAATTACAAAAAAAAAATATAGTACATTATCAGGGGGAGCTACTTCAGAAAACTACAAGAGAAAGCACAGTCTAAGGGGGAGAATCAAAACAAAAGGAACTATGCAGAAAATGATGAATCATATTCCCATCAAGTACCACTTCCTAAGAAGAACAAATAACCGAATTGAGTGTCAAGCTGGAATACATTACCACTAAGGGACAAATTACAGATATTTTTACCAAATCCATTCCCAAAGAAACATTTGAATATATCAAACATAAGCGGGGAGTAATATCCCTCTCATCTTGTCAGTAAATAAGCACAACTCAGGGGGAGCATATCTTTTCCATTGATGTC